>JANHZU010002707.1:0-14610 GCA_032468055.1 Acrochordus granulatus | reverse complement strand
CGCTGGACGAGCATTTCGCGCTAAGAGCGTTCTTCCGGAACGGATTAATCTCGTCTTATAAGGCACCACTGTATTTCTATGTTCTGTGTACTTCATTAGAAAATATTAATTGCATTTAAAAATGTACAATTCCTGTCTCCCCTAGAAAATTACACACATTTTCTTGTGTAATTTCAGTTATCTCTCCCAGCAAAAGGAGCATATAACCTTGTATTTCCTGACAAAAGAACAAGACCTGGTTTTCTTCTAGGCAGTGTCACAGTATGGAATTATTAGCTTCCTTTGAGGATAATGGCCAACCAGAAGCAGAATGAAATGGATGCCATTTAATCATGAAGTCTAGTGTGGATCTACATTTTACACCTATTAATAGATGTTTGATGTTTCATTATTAATTTAGGCCATCTATTATAATATTTTTCATTTGTACTCAGCAAAAAAGTACAATAGATTCTTTGAAATTAAAATCAGATACAGAAGTTTTTGAATCTTAAAGTGCAAATTAAATAGCTACAGTGTAAAATATTTTTTCTTGATATTTTAGGTTGGAAAAAATAATGTCTTGGATGGAAGTAAAAATTTGTATCCCAGAAACACTATCTTTAATCAAAGAAACATACTTGACCACTGGGATTGGTAAAAATGTTTTACTTGCCTGAGCTTTTGGGTGAATGCTTAAACCCATCCTTGTATCTTGTAGGCCTCTGCAGATGGGTACAAGCACATACCTGAAAGCTTGGGCAAGTAAAAATTTTGTACCAGTTCCAATGGTCAAGTCAGCTTCTTTGACTAAAAAAATAACATATCAGCATCTATTAGAAAAATAATTAAGAAACTAATCCTTAAGTTTAAGGTTGTCTAATTGAACCTCTGACCTTTTAGGACATCTGGTAGCCTTCACAGAACTGTGATGATGCTACTGGAAATTATGTTTTTGGAGGTATTGAAGTATCCCAAGTATTGAAATATACTGTACATTCAGGAACAAATCCTAATAGTCTTAAGAGCATCACTAAGGCAAGAAAGATATATCATATTTTGCTAACATTTGTCATTTGAGGATTATCATCTACTTTCCCCTCAATTATATCAAGAGATCTGCAATTAGTAGCTTATACCTAGCCAAAGGAAATAGTTTCTAAGTAGATTCATTTGTTAATACATGTACTTATTCATTTTGTTTCCTTAGTAAATTATTCTTAAACTTTTTAAGGAAATATTTCCCATACAAAATAATGATTTTGATTTACATCAAATGAAAACTGTTACATCCTTTTATACATGAGAATAAAGATTATTCAATAAGTTAACGTTGACTGAAATAAAAATTGTTTTAAATATTTGGGGGAGGATATTCTACAAAAGTAGGCTATATCTGCTGAAGATATTGCTGGTATCACAACCACCTTTCTTCTGAGAGCTCTAGGAGACTGCAAGAGAATCTCTCTTTGGAAGACCAGGCTGCTGGTGAATATTTGCAGGCATCTGGGCTGCCTTTCTCCTTTCTTATTTAAGCCTTCTTCCTGGAGGCAACACAGCAGGATTGCTTATAAAAGCTGAAATCTTGGAACAAGCAGAGCAAGGAGAAGTGTGTGTATGTTTTGGAAGCACTGCAGCAGCAAACAATAGAAAAAGCAGCAAAAAAAAGTTTTTAGAAAAACTTCTAAACTTTTTTAGAGTTTTTTTTCTTTACAGAAATTGAAAGGTCTGGAGGAAGAAGAAGAGGCACAGCACAGTGATGCCCGGCATAATGTTGGGAATGTGCCAAGGTTTTACATGTTGCCTATTAATAAAGAAAACATCTTAGACAGAGAGGAGTTTAAGAACAGACCAGGATCTGCAAGAGTAAAGCACTGTTGTACATTAGTAATACTAGGAGTATCATAGTATGGGAATAGACTTGATGTAATATCGCATGGAAATAATATAGGGTGTAATATAATAATAGAAAATATTGTATAGTATTAATATAAATAGGGTATAGTGTAAGATAACAAAGTACGTGCTTCATATATGTTTGTATGCTTCACTTCACCATGGTCAAAACCATATTGAGGATTAAAAGGTTTGTTAGCATTTTAAATTGTGCTTTAAATTAAATCATAATATGAGTAAACATCAAATGATAAAATAATGCTTATTACTGTTACAGCCATTGAAAAAGAATAATGTGAACAATTATTAGAAGAACTAATAACTACTGGTCAAATTTATTGATATAAGATGACTTCCAAATAAGCATACCCTATGCTATGAAGCACGGTGGTGCAAGCAGTTAAGAGCTCAGCTTGCTGACTGGAAGGTTGGCAACCTGAGTTCAAGACCTGGTGCTGCCGTGCAGTAGGGCGAGCTCCTGCTGTTCCACCTCAGCTCCTGCCCACCTCACAGTTCAAAAGCATGCAAACCCAAGTGAAATGATAGGTACTACCCCTTCTGGCGGGAAAGGTAATAGCGCCTGTGCCCCTTGGGCGTCTAGTCATGTCAGCCACATGACCACGGAAGTGTCCTCAGACGAACACTGGGTTGGAAACTGGGATGAGCACCACACCATAGAGTCAGTCATGATTGGCAGGGTAACTTTACCTTTTATGCTATGAATGGTAACCATAACCATACTGCTTTCCTCTAAATAGGCACATTATTTCCAATGTATAGTTTCTTTGAAGTTTTAAGTTCTATTAATTTTTCCAATACTTTGACAAACTTATATTACAAATATAAAACATATGCTTAGGAAATAGTGCTATCTACCCAACTGCTGTTGAGACAGGCAGGAAAAAGAATGCTACAGTGGGTTTTCTTCATCCACTTCCCTTGTGGATGTGTGCATATGCGTCTGCAAATGGAAGAAATAGACACTTACTGAATCATCTTAATTTTTTTCAACTCCCAAGTAAGAAATGCCATGATAACACTTTTGATTGTATCATTATGTTTTCCCTTTTGTTCAATCAAGAGATATTTGTCTGATTTTTGAGTGACAGATGATGTTGAAGTGCAACCCTCTATTTTCAGGTGCACTGCGATTATTTATTTAATTTCCTCAAGGAAAACTTGAGGGAGCTTAATAAATACAAGCTATTTGATTTGTATACGTCATATTTTTACATAATATACATGATATAATGGTAATTAAATACTTTTCATTCTTTTGGAAGATAACAGCCATTGATAATTATCATTACCATTGGTTGGTTACAGATGCAATAACACTAATATTCTTATGTACGTTCTACTGAATACAGTTTTAAAATTTAGTAAGGACCAGATTCTGTCTTATTCCCCACAAATCAAGAAGTCTCACGAACATGGATAGTGCATCCATTTCTTCTGATGGATCCAATTAAAAATATCCCTTGGCATAAAAAATCTCTCCCCAGTGGCAGAATGCAACTTATTATAACTGAAAGCCATATACGGTAAAGTATTCTGACCAAGGTAAATATTGGTCTCTCCTTGGCAGAGCTTTTGAGAAACTTGAACATGACACTACCACATACCATCAACAAAAATGGTGTGAAGGAGTGTATCAAAAGTCAGTCATGAGTGTCAACTGTCCTTGTTGCAAAACAATGTATTTGTTTGAATATAATGCTGCTGCTTTAGTTTCCCCTTTCAGATGGAATAGCCATAGATGGCTCTTCAGATTAAACCACCAAAAATTGGTACCATTTTTTTGTTTTTTAAATTATTAAAATAAGATGCAAACAAAGTATGCAACAATGATAGAACTAACTCTAAATCTTCCTTCCACCAAATAAAAAAGGGAAGAGAGAGAGGTAGCATAGTTTTCTAGCACACTAATTATTCATGCAAACAAAGTAAGTTTCTTTATTTTGTTTCAGAAAAAATTAAATTACAGATTTCCAGTTGCAAGAGTACATCTATTTGACCATGGGATATTTAGTCAAATCCATATTACAGGGAACTCTTGCAGTTATCTTTTAAAAGAAATCATAGGTGTTATTGTTATTATAGACCTAAAATGAGATACAAATTATCCTATTATATTCTTTATAAAGTATTCAATAAATGGCATAGAAAAAACACTGCAGAATGTTTATTAAAAAAAAAAGAAAAGAAAAAATAGACCTAGAACTACAACTGATTTCTTTAGAACATTCAGAATGATACAATATAGTGAAAATGCAAAAATATTATTATTATTACATATAATGCATAAAATACAATGGTAGCAATTTAAAAATTTAAAAGCAATCATTAGATATTAAAAATCACCAAGGGTCATTAAAAAAGAAACAGAAATATTAATGTCTTCATCAGCTAACTAAAATATAAAGAAAAAAGGAACTTAACAGATATTCCATGGCAGGACACTGTACAATTTTTTTTGTTTCTTTTAAAATATGATTGAAAATATGATTGATTGATTCAACAACTGAACATAAAAAAGAAGAAGTTTGGAATTATGCAGAGAAAATATTGACTGTTTCAAATTACCAGGTTCCTGATGTGAATCTTGAGCACATCTATAATGCACACTAATGGATTGTGTCTAAAAAGAAAGTGGTGTGAAGTGGCAGTTTTTTAGGAAGGAAGAAGCACATTCTAAGGAGGGGGATAAGACAAGAGACAACATAGCTTGGAGCTGGATTGGACACAGAAGAAGAGATTTAGGAGAGCTCCTGCCTAGAATCTCCCAAAGTATGTCTGTTAAGGTTAGAGTAGTGTAGGTTTTAGTCTGGAAAAATTCTGTCTATATGGCATGGGAATCCAATTTTAACTGGATTGTTCTATGGCATTATTGAGTTAGGCTTGACACTGTCACTTTCTGCATTTGTTTAAATATAAAATTGAAATTTTGGGAGCAGTCCTTGCAGAGGAAGGAATTTGCATGGACACACTGGAACTCCCAAATGCAAGACAAAATACCTGAGTCAGGGATGTCTAGTAGAAATTTATCCATCCAGTCATCCAGCTTATAAGGCCACCTGACTCTGCAGTGGCTCTCATAAAAACTGATACGGAAACAATATAATAGAAGAAAGAACCATGACATATGCATAGGACAATAAATCATACAATCTAATATATATATTCTCATAAGAGGTCAGTCACCCGATTATATTGAAAGGATAGTCCCCAATATTTGGTTAAAGAGGAGTCGATTAATCACAAACATGTGTTACTCATTACAGTCTATCTCTAACATGTTAACAAATTAACTTTTGGGAAAACAACCTTAGTAATGAATGTGCTGTGTGATATAAAGAACTGTTCCACTGTATGTTCTTATTAGACCATTTTTAACAGCGATATTATGGGGAAAAGATAGTTTTTAATTCTGCTGTAAAGGTCTCTAGTATCCAAAGCACATCCATAAGACAGCCATCTAAACCTAAGTTCTTTTTATCTATGAAACAATCTATCAATTGCTGATTTACAAATATTGTCATTGTGTCCTAGAAATAGAGCACACTTTTTAAAATGCAATCATTATTCTGTTTTAAGATTTACTCAATAGCTATTATTATATCAGAGAGGAAATAACTTCTTTAAAAATCAGAAGTGATTCATAAGAGACAACTAAGCATAATTATTTTATTCATGAATCTGATTAATAGCATGGAACTAGCATTTCAACTGCAGAGAAGTACAGAGACTGTCATCCACCACTGCACATTTTCTACTGCAAGTCTTTATGTTCCCCAATCTTAGTAACTTCCAGACATGTTACCTTGCTTTCTGAAGAATTTTGGGAGTTAAAGTTCATACATCTAGCAGCATGGAAGGGGTAGTTGAGTCACTATCTGTAATGGTATGAGAAAGGTCTTGGGAGAATGGGAAAAAAGATGCTATCATGGGAATGGTCAGATAAGAGACAGCTGCAGCTAGATAGTGGTTCAAAAAGGACCCTCCTTAGTTTCTAGTGGGGGATTGGACTTTCATATTTGCAAGAGTCACTCAATGTACTTAATAATAAAGTAGAATTAGCTTTAAAAGGTAAAGGTTACCCTGCCAGTCATGACCAACTCTAGGGTGTGGTGCTCATCCCCATTTTCAAGCCAAAGAGCCAGTGTCCATTCGAGGACATTTCTGTGGTCATGTGGCCAGCATGACTAGACGCCAAAGACACAAGGACACTGTTACTTTTCCCATCAGAAGGAGCGGTACCTATTTATCTATTCACATTTGCATGCTTTCGAACCATTAGGTGGGCGGGAGCTGAGGTGGAACAGCAGCAACTCATCCTGCTGCACTGCAATGCTGGGTCTTGAACTCAGGCCACCAACCTTTCAGCCAGCAAGCTGAGCTCTTAACAACTTGTGCCACCGCACCTCTTAGAATTAGCTTATATGGTTGTAATTACTGGTTTACCTTGTGAGGCTGACATTATCACCTGTTTTACTATATATGATGCTTTGAAGTTGTAGCAATTTATAGTTTACTCAAGCAATTCTATTAGTTGATAAATTTAAAAATTTAAACAAAAGTAGCAAAATATGCTTCAGTTATGATTACTATAAGGAATCAAGATCTGATACATATTGTATGTTAGAAGGCAAATAGTTAAGTATTTTATCTTTTAATAATGCAGTTTTATTATGTTTTGTTGTTTGATAGTTTTTACAGAATTATGGCCAATGAGCATAAATAAAATTTGAAATGACATGTATGGAATGCTAATTGGAAAAGTGGAATGGTTGTTTCCAACAAGAAAGGACTTACATAGTGAGAACCCCTCTTCCCTCAGTTGTTTATTGGAGTTGACATCCCTTCTCAAAGAATCACACACAAGCTTCTGCTTTTCTGCTATTTTTAACTTTCATAATGCTTGAGGTTAAGTGCTTGAGCAAGCTCTGGATCTGTCTCTCCATGATAGACTCAGTATCTACCTCTGTTTGGTCAAGCTCATTAGACATGGAAGCTGCATCAAGTAACTTACCACTCATTGACTCCCCAGATACAGGCCAGCAATCTATTAGGGTCTGTTCTCCTCCTTCAATCTGAGGATGACATTACCAGTTGCACAAAGAAGAGGTGAGAAAGGATACTTTGGGTGACCAAGGAGGAACCTAGGCTTACTGGTTGGGAACAGCAGAGAAAAAGTGGTCCTGGGACCCTCCTCCCTTTCTCCATCCTACCTTCAATTGCTGCAGACTGGGGGGCTTACCATGAGCTCTCTCCCTGTTGGGGCCTCTCTGAGAAGCTTTTTTGAGGTCTAGAGAGCTGTACTTATACCTTGCTTGATATATTTAATAGTCTTTAATGGACTTTAGTACGTATGTTTTAATAGTCTTTAGCTATTAACTACTAGAGAGCTGGTTCAGTTATTTTTGATCAATAATGTCATTCCATAATGTAAAAAGGTAAGTAATGCATATATGATTTATTCAGTGAATGTAATTTGCTCAGTGAGCATTTAGGATGTTACTATCGAGTTGCAAAACTATGAAATCCATCAATCTTGAGATCCTTGCTTTGAGTGCTCATAGATCTCTAAATTATTGAACAAAAGCTATCAGTCAAGTCAAAGTTTATTACAGGTCACTGACCCAGACTTCATTACAAAAATAGGAAAAGCCTGTGATAGAAATTACAACTTAATATATATGATTGAAAGGGCTGTAGTCACACATAGTTACTTTTCTGTCAAAATATCTACATATGAATATTTTATTCAGTTTGGATACCATTTAACTCCAACTGACTCTTAGTTTGAAATAAATTCATAATATATATAAACTTAAATAAGTACTTTGAACTACTTATGTTAATTGTTAACAGTCCACTGAAGAAGGGCAGCTAATAAATTCAAATAAATTAATCATAGCAACATTCTGTAATTAAGTAACAATCTGGATTAAGTAATAAAGAGGTAGGGGAGGTAATTCATCTGACTGTATTATTAACCTTTTAATAGGCAAAGTCCAGAAATAATTATAATAAGATATATGTATTTTTAAAATAAAAGACAAAGCAGGTTATACTGCTGCATCAACATGAAAAAATAAAAATTATGGTGAAATGCTCATCATCCCATTTTGCATCTTTACAGAATGTAGTTATTTCAACTGGGCAAAGAAAAATTGAGGATTGTTATTTATGGGGAGTGAAGTGGTCTACTTCCTGAAACCACATTTTGGCCAATTCAGACACATATATTGATTAAATAAGAGTTCAACGTGCACAAATGTAGTCACTGTGATTAGAATTTTCCCAGCACTTTAAACTTAGTACTTTTTGCTTGGGTTATTTATTCATCTGTAAGTTATCAGGTACCATATCATCACTTGATAAGAAGCAGTAAGTATATAATGTATTTACATGATGATGAAAACCAACATTTTGTCTTAATTATATTTTGGACTGTTGGTATATCGTACCTATAACCCAGGGTTGTGATGCTTTATTTTTACATTTATTATTACATATAACAATAATGGAAGTTGATGCAAAGATAGAATAGCATTACTGACACTGAAACAACAGCCATGCTATATTATTTATTCCCAAACAATAGCACAGCACCTGTCATATAAATCCATCATGTCTGAATCTCTCAGAATGAAATGGGGGAATCATAAGATAAAATACGAGGTACAGCAAATTGCCCCCCATAGCAAGTACACCATTCTAATATTTCTCTAGTGACAAGGAATGTGAATGGCTGCAACTGATGATGATTGTTAAAACAGCCTTCTACAAAAGCAACATCATCTATAATCTGGGAATAACTTGGAATGAGTTGAAAGTGATCATAAGTACAAAAACTGGAATTGCTGCTACAATATTTCCATTTCAAAAATATTGAGAAACTAAAAATGTATTATTTTTTTTACTAAGTGCTGCACACCCAACATTTCCACTGATTCGAGGAAATTTACAGTATTGATAGTAAAATCCACCAGGTGTCAAAAAAATGTATGTTGTTGCTGTAAAAAGTACTCTTTTCAGCTTGTGGTATCTTTTGATGTTTCATGCTGTCTCCTAGGGCAACAGAAGAGAAAGAAATTGCCATTAAAACATCTGTCTCTAATCCAATATAGAGTAACTGATTTTATAATAATGAAAAGGAGTGATTTAAGTTAACATATCCCTTTGGTTCATCATGGCTATATTTTTCTCATTATCCTCAATATAATTGTATTGCTTTAAATACAATTGTATTTAAAGTTGTGAATGACTCAAAATGTATGATGGGCTTCCCAACATCTAATGTGCATATATGAAAATTTATATCTATGCATGATGTATCCATGGCAAAGAAGAGTCCTATACAACAAAGAGCTTCTTTGAAACTTCCATTGCATAACTGGTTTTCATTATTTTTATTTACTGACTTATTGGGGCTTATATGCCACTCCAATCTGGACTATGAGCAACTTGATCAATAAAAAATACCATCTTTTAATAAATGAGGTAGGGTGAAGAACTGTTTCTATAGTACCAATGTCATTGGCAATGTCAAGCAGCAATCTAAGTGTGAGACATGTTAGTCCAATTGCCTTTGACAAAAAAAACCTGATATACTAAACTGCATAAAGGATCAAAAAAGAAGTGAGAGCACAATTTGGACTTGGTGTCTAATGGTTGGTGCATCATGATCAGGACTCCAAGACCAGGATAAAAACTAAAATTAATTTAATTAAAATCAGGTTTAAGTAGATTTTTTACTGAGCCAAAACTAATTACCAAATATTCTAAGCATCTCTATCAACTGTTTGGAAGGGGATGGGGAAAAATAAAAACTGAACTCTCTTGAATTCATGACACCAAGCTCTTGCAGTATCACAAAACTATTAAAGATTGATGAGTTAATTTTATTTTGACAGCAACACAGTAAGTGGGGATTATTTTTTTACTATAGGTAAACATTATGATCTTCTTGCCCAACTAAAACTGGAATGGGATCTATACTAACTCATACCTACCCTCAAAAAAAAAATAACGTTCATATAGGTGCCTGAATAGCTGTGGAAGTCTGACCCATAATTTACTTCTCCTATGTATTCCTCCATTCAGGTTTAACCTCACTCAACACAAAATTGATATACTGTATGAATTCTTAAAAGAAATTTCTGCCCCCACAACTGAGCTGACCTCCTTGGGCTCATCAATGGCCAAAGCACTTTCTTCTGGAGTAGTTGAAATGTACCCATTAATTAGTGATCGGGATTCTCTTGTGCCTTCTATAAGCACCAGTGCTACATCTGCATATGTTCTTCCAACAAATCAGATTTCCCTTGTTAGCCAACACAACAGAACTAGCAAGCACAGATGGAGTTCCCAAAAAAGAACTGTTTTTTTTTTCTGAGCCAACTCCTATGTATCTTAATAATGTAAGTTATTTTGGCTCCTTGCTTTTTTGGCAGCTTTAGAATTGTGCCTAATTTTTAAAATTCAACTATCTTGCATAGGTTATTTAGAATAAATAAACTGTTTTGCTTTCTTTCAAATGTAACCTACATGCATCAATGGGCTTGTGACCTATAAAACTAAAAATCTATACAGCTGTTTCCTCTTTAGCAGCCTCTATCCTGAAGAGCGGCTGTTCTCAAATGATAATAGTACCCATATTTCTTCCAAACATTATGCACCCGCTTTGTTTTGTTTTCCTTTGTTTTACTCACTAGCAATGGCTTTCAAAATTAAAAGCACATCCTTATATTAATGACTTACTGTTCCATTGGCCAAGTTGACTATTCAATGAAGTTTCCTAATATTAAATGATACAACCACAGGATTCAGGAGAAGACTTCGCTTTCTGGAAAGACAAAGGATTTAGTATGCTTGAGTACATGCTAATTGGCTACCTGCTGTATAGATCTCTGTCTTGCCTTCCTCTCTGATAGAACTATTTCACTATACTAGAGCCATTTCCTTTAAATGCTGACCCCCTGATGCAGAATGCCTCCAAAAAAATGTATAGGTAAGCCTCAACTTACAACCACAATTGGGACCAGAATTTTGATCACTAAGTGATGCAGTCATAAAGCAAAAAGGGGGAGATAGATAGATAAGGGGAGTTGCAGCATCCCTGTTGTTATAAGTGTGGGAGGGCTGCAAAGGAACCAAATTTTAATAATCTGATTTAAAAAAAAGGAAAATGTTAAGGAAAAAAACAGATTAAGAACCAAAATCAAGAGCAAAGCTAAATCAGTAGAACTATACTATTGTGTGTTTGTGTACCTTTGAGTCAATGTTGACTCTGGTGCCTGCTTGAACTAGTCCCTGCAGTTTTCTTGGAAAGATTTTCAGAAGTGGTTCACCATTAAATTAAGAGCTCTCATTAGAGAAAAGCTACTAGGAAAATTTAACTCAAAACTGAAGCCTTTTGTGGACTTTTTGCAAGAAATAAAAAAAAAAATAGTGCCAGGATTGCCATTGCTAAACAATGCTGTCACATGATGATGTGCTTTACAACTTAGCGATGGAAATTCCAGACTCAATTTCCATTCTTAAGCGAATACTAATTTTACTGGGTTTTTCAATGGAAAGCCTCTGCTCATTAATCTTTGAAAATGCCAGATGTGTGCTCAAATAACAGATTAGGGAAATAGGCCTACTAAGCCTAATAGCTAGTCCTATAACTGAGGATTCTTCCAAGAGGGGTTGTGCTAGCCTCCAGTTTATCATCTATTACAATATCAAAATTTGGAAGGGCCTTAACCAGCCTCGACAGTTTTTTTTTGGAACTCCAAAAAGAGTACTCCAGAAAAGAAACTTTTTGTTTCTTTTAAAATATGATTGAAAATATGATTGATTGATTGATTCAACAACTGAACATGAAAAAGAAGAAGTTTGGAATTATGCAGAGAAAATATTGACTGTTTCAAATTACCAGGTTCCTGCTGTGAATCTTGAGCACATCTATAATGCACACTGTAATGGATTGTGTCTAAAAAGGAAGTGGTGTGAAGTGGCAGTTTTTTAGGAAGAAAATATTCATCATATTGAATATGATGTCATCTAAAAAGGCATTTCTTCTCTGAAATGTTCAGGGAAATCCAGCAGAGTTAACATGTTTATTTATCTAGGAATTAAATTACACAAAGGTCACAAGACCTTTGGCTCCCAGTAGGTTTATTTTGCGTTATCATTCAGTGGGGTTTGCCTAAACTTGAAGTCTTATTTGGGAAAAAACTTGTTGAAAGTTTTGGGTGGGGGTCTGCAATCCATAATGAGCCATGATCTTCTTGCCTATCTCTCTCTCTCACACACATGTACACACGCATTCATCATACCACAAATGTGTGTGCTAGAAACAAGACCCAGATTCACTAGTCTTTTTTCTTCTGAAATCTTTTCATGTTCAATCATTCTATTGTAGAAGAAATTGGAGGAGAAAGTTCTATCTTATTCCCATACCTCCGTCATTGCCAACAATCACAGCATTTCATCCCATATCCTTTCCTGGAATTGTTTAATTCTTTGGAAAACTCATTCTTCTTTCCGAGTCTTGGCTCCCAAAGAGCTTGCAAAATGAAATAACAAATGTGCAGCAAAAAATCAGTCTCTTCAGAGTGGTGGAAGGTTATTTTGGAAGGGCTATATGCATATGCTTTTCAGCTCTATACTGATCTTCTGAACAAACAGACCTGTTTTTTCAAGTTCTCTTTCAAAAATGCATTAACTGTGTTTATAAGAAGCCCAAGTAATACCTGGCATTCTGAAAAGTGCCAGGCAGGCTTTATGTGTTCAGATGCCTCCATGGAAGGAGGTAGATAACAAGCAATGTACATGGAATCTCAGATTGCGAGCATAATTCATTCCGGAAGAATGCCCTTAATCCGAATCACTCTTAAACCAAAGCGAGGTTTCCCATAGAAAACAATGTAAAGTCAGATGATCCATTCCACGCCCCCCAAAATATTCATAAAAAAATAATTTTCAATGGAATTTTATGTAGAAATGATTGTCCCTAATATCTGAAACAAGTAACAATGATTAATACACAATATAAAATAAAATCAACCAGCACTTATGGATCTGCCATATAATGGCAGATTCTGGCCATCAGCTGCTGCTCAGCCAGCGCTGTCTGGGCAGCCCTGTTGGATTGGGAGGATCTGCTGCTGATTAATTGAGGGCAAAATGGCCTTTTCCCTTGGCAATGCCTTTCCAGGGGTATTTCCTGGTGGTTTGGAAATGTTTCTTATTATAACCTGCCTCTGTGCTATGAAAAGGGAGAAGAGATGGGGGGGATGGACTGGATGGTGCCATGTGAGGAGGGCTGTGTGTGTGTGTGTTTGTGTGTGTGAGTGACAGGGAAAACAGAGGGTCAATTTTCCCACGCTTTGAAAAGTGTCCTGGCTGGCTTGAAGGAGATGAGAGCGAGGAGAGGAAGGGGAGGTGATTGCTTGGAAGGAGAATCTGGAGTCTGAGTCTCGGCAGTTCTTTCTCTTGAACAACTTTCACTTAATGTATGCGTTTTATGCAGTGAGAGAGAAGAGCTATCAGTTCCATTGTGAGATTTCCCGCACAAGGTCATTGCGCGGTGCTCATCTTGCGAGTTTTCACTTGTTAACTAAATTCATTTTTCTTAAAAAATTTTGCTCGTCTTGCAGGAACCTTGTGCTTGCAATTGGAGGTTCCGCTGTAATGATTTTGTAAACCATTTTGATTGTGAAGAAAACAAATACCAAATGTGGGGGAAACCCAGGCCTGAACTATGTGTGAAGAGCGGGAGCAGCCTGGAGTCATTATGCATGATCAAATAAAGGAGGGGCAACTCCTGTGAAGACAATTAGATATATGCCAAGGTCAGAAGTTTTGGCCCTTAGAAGGAGAAATTGTTGTAACCTTGAAACATCCATTAAGACAGTAGAATAAAAATTACTTTCATTTGGCTCATTTCCTTTCAAATCCAACACTGAATGTTTGATGAATATTTCTACTTTCATAGGATTTTAAGGAAGCTTAAGGTGCTATTTGCATACTTATTGACAACTGCATACTATACAGATAATTCACTGTAGTAAAATTGAATAAATTTTTCCATTTTTAAAAAATAAGACCAATTTCTTCTGAACTCTATTTATAAGACTTTATGCATATCATGGAATTAAAATTCACAGTCTCCCAGTTTTTAGCATAGAAACTGCTTTAACTGCTATACCAAACTAGCTCTTTGCTCCCTTTCTACTTTATATTAATTTACTTTCTAATGTCATGTTAAAAAATACTTGTTTATGAGTTTATGTTTACATAAAATTCCGTAAAATTTGACTCGCAGTAGATACATTATTCAAATATGTTTGTTAACACTTACCTGAGTTTTTTCTATAACCTATGTTCTTTGTGTAAGGATGATATACAGTATGTTTGCCTGATTTCTAAAATTATTCCAGGAAGTTTAGCGATCCATTTCTAGATTGGTGCATTTTTTAAAATTCCTGTCATCTCCTTCAGATTCAGAGCATTTACTAAACCTGTCAGTGAAATAAGAAACATAACCAGGGGATGCCCAGAGGCATTCTGATTTAAGTGAAGCTATAGCCTGAGAATTGTTCCTTGGCCTTAGTGCTTCAAGTGATTCAGAATGCAGATTTATAATGAGGTGCAGTGCCGCAGCGGATTAGTGCTGCCAGTTATGCCGACCAGAATGGCCAGCATTCTGGCAGGTTCGGTCCGCAGCTCCGCATG
>JANHZU010002704.1:117413-127584 GCA_032468055.1 Acrochordus granulatus | reverse complement strand
GGAAGGAAGGCAGGAATCTCCATCCTAAACAATGTTGAGACAGAGAAGCAAATAAAAGATTTCCCTTTAGAAATACAATAAGACTGATTAAGGCAGATGCAGATCAATGCTAAAAATGTTTCATGAGATCTTCCATTTTTTTTCCATCAGAAGAAACCACCTTGAAGATATTTTTAAACACCAAGTATATATAATTATTTTAATGTTGTTTTAATAGCTTCATAATGATATCCATTACCTTGCTCCCATTATAACAGCCATTTTAGGAATAATGATTAACCACTGGAGTGCATAGACTTCAGAACAAAATACTCATAGCCATTGGTTTATAACCACTACATACATATTTGCATACACATATACACATCCAGCATGTTATTCCCTTTTAGGATTAGCAATGTTACACAAGGAATTAGAAGTAACAAGACAAACATATCAAAGGCATGAGAAAAGAGAAAGGAAATATATCCAGATAATGGTCCCACAGCAATTCTCACTGGCTTCAGTATGGTGAGCATGACTGAAAGTTCACAGTCCTTCCCCTTCTAACATGTATAATTACACAGCTGTACAAAGAAGATATATCCACCACTTTGAAGCTAGTGACCATCACTGCACGTGCCCCTTCAATTAAATTCAGTTTACAAAAGCACTCACCATATTTTTTTCAATTACACCCACATACCACATTCTATTTCATGCACTGCATTTTGTTCTTAAGTCTTTCCTCCGCCTCCTCCCCATGTCATCAAGCACACATACAGTCTTTAAGCATACTTCAGACAAGTCACAGAGACATTCCGTAAGAAACTATCTCCATATTTTGACATTTCTCCAGTTATACCATCAACAGAGTTTCCATTTTTCAACCTTCTCAAAGCATTTATGACAGCTTTTCTCTTTTCTTTCTTTCTGGGATAGGGATGAATGGAATACTGGTATTTATTGCATTTATTTCAATCCTTCTCTGCGACATATCACTATGATTTTCATTCTTTCCTTGGCTCTCCTCATTCTCATACAAACCTCTAAAATATCCCTTCCAGCATTTCCTCACTTAGATTTCATCCCATTTTCATTGTTTTCTTTTTTAAACCATTTCCTGTTGTGGGGAATTTCTGTTGATTTACTGTATTTTAAAATTACTACATGTGTAGCTCACCTTTTATTCAGAAGTTCAAAGTACATAATGTTCCTTCTTTCTGTTTTCACCCACAACTACAACCATGTGAAGACATAGGGTTGAGAGAGGGACTGGCTCCAGGTCACCCCACAGGACCTTCATGGTCTAACTCCAAGATTCCCCTGCTCTTGGTTTAACAAATTAACTCAACACAACACTGACTTTCCTTTTATTATCCTTATTTGGACTGTTGCCTTAAAATCTCTCTGTGTATTTGCTCTTCTTTTAAATCATTCCTTGTTCTCTTTGACTACATTCTTTTCCACTATGTTTGTAGCCTCTGTATACACATTTAATAGTTTCTTGCTCTCATCCGGATTCTGCGTCTTTTATTGGCACTATTGTCTTATCCACAACATCTTTCACTTCATCATTCCACCAAACATCTTTTTTCATATTTTCCATTAGCATAAAACTATAAAACTTGGACATAATTCTTTTCACTCTATTCCAAGCTGCCTTCACAATCTCTTTATATCTATTTTCCATTTACTCTGTTGGGATATTATTCTGCCACCTAACATATATTCCTACAGGACATATTTTTTTCTTCCTGAAATCATTCTGCCTTTGCTCTGCCCCCTTCTCTTCTTGAGTTCCATTTTTTTCAAGATTATTTTCTTGACACTACCAAATAATACTGCTCTATATTCACAGCCTCTTTTCCCCCTTGTATTCTTCACAGATTCTCTCAGTCTTTCATAATAAGCTATCAGACCATCACACTTTTAGATCTATAGACATTAGTTTGCCATCTTGACATACAATTAAGTTTAAAGCAGGTATTCAAAAACAGTCTTTTTTCTCAATCAGATTTTTACCAGTAATCAATTTCATTTATACTTGAGTCTCTTAATGATCCAGTCACCTGTTATCTACTCTCTTGTCTTGTTTCTATCATCCATTTATATCCTAACAATATTTTCCTCCCTGGATCACTTTCATTCAGATTATTGTACAATATTTCCCAAAATTCATATTTGATTATCTTTACTTGATTATTTTTATTTATCCTTATCTTTATTCACTGGAATGTAAAAAGCAACTATCAGGATTTTATGAGTTCCTATTTTCATATACATTGACAACATAGCTTATGCCATATATACTTCTGACATATATTTAGTGCTTTAATTCTTAAGTGACACCTTCATTTCCCTGAATGTATTCTTCAACCCCTCTTCACAAGACCAGACAACACACATTCATTGTATCCTTCCCCTTTTCCTTTGTTTTGCAGGAACACAAGATATTGCATTTGGTCAGATAAATCTTATTTTTTAATCATTTTTTACTTTTATATTCCAAGTCACAATCTTCCCTGTGACCTGATTATTACCAAATAAGCCTACAGATCAATCTCTAGCACTGATCATTCAGGACTGTCACCTTTTAGTAAGGTAGAATGTGATTGCCAAAATTTGGATCTTCTAAAATCCAGAGAAGGTTCCATTGATCCTTTTGCTTGTGGTAGATGACCCCTTTTGCAGATTAGCTATGGACATAATAAGCTCTTTAGAAAAAAGTTGGTTGGATTATAGATTTATTTTAAGGATTTGTGACCATACCATAAGACTGATCTTGAACAAGTCTTATCAGGGCGATAGGTCTCATTGTTATTAACAGGAAGTTATTACCTCAAGAAACACATTACTTCAAAATAGAAGGAGAATATATCACCAATAAAAGACTCTTGAATGCTTACATTATTACTTGATAGAGTGGTCATTTAAACTTTTCACTGATTGTCAAGCTTTGAAATAGTTACACACCATGCATGAATCTAAACCAAGATTGATTCAATAGTCATTGGCCTTAATTCAACATTGAACACATTCCAAGAAAAGAAAATATTATGGCAGATTATCTATTCAGATTATTCAGTTATGAAAAGGTTCATGGCCTATCACAGTGTGCCAAGAGCAAGCTGGCAGATACTCAAGAAACCTCCTCTAAACCATGCAAATTATTTCAAGTGAAGAGGTGATTAAGGTGATCATGGAATCCCATGCCTCTTGAGCTCACAGTAGAGTTGAGGCTCCTGTCACCTACTAAAGAGGACTGTCTGTGTAGCTGGTAATGTAATGAAGAGAAAATGTCACTTTCCTTAGAAGTAAGCCTCATCAGCAGGGAATAAGTATCTTCTACTGCTTTAAGCTTAAAAGCAGCACCAACAAGGAGAAGGGAAGAGGAAGAAAGACAAGCGTTATGGTGGATGTGAACCAATGGCAGAGAAAAAATAAAGGCAAGAAAAATTGATGCTGGACTTCTTTATGCAGACCTTTAAAAACTTCCCCATCTTTCACTGCAGCCTAGCCTTGAACCAACTCACTGCCAAGTAGAAAACTGAACCATTCCCATAAGCATGAACGCAAGGAGAGAGGGAGGAGAGGTAGATGCACTGAAGGAAAAGAGGTCCTAAATATATTGGCAAGCTGGCAAACCTAATTTTTGGGAAAGAACAAGAGTCAGAGCAATAAACTGCTACTCCTGAGATGGCAATCCAACAGATTTGAGTTCATAGTTTGAGTAGCTGAGGCTGCTAAAGAGCTATTCTTTTTTTAAGTCAAGTCCCTGAGGGCTTAAGAGACAAGAATGAATACATTTAATCAAACTCCCTTCTCCTGTGGGGTGTCCAACATTTGCTTTTCTGGCTCAAGCAACTGATAGTTCCATCAACTGTATCTGGCTAAAGAGGTCACTGCCAAGGAAATAAAACATAGCTACCCTATGCCCCATATGACATTCCCTGACAGTGGTAAGGACAATACAGTCAGTTTGGATATATATGAAACATGCACAAATAAATCCATGTTTATGTTGAGCATGTTCATACTGTTCAATTAAAGCTCAGAACACTACCCTAGATAGTGTTTTGATTAATGTTCTGTTGGATATTCAAACCAAATAAAACAAGCTTTGCCAGGAAGTTTTCTCTGGATTATATTTGATCCTGTTGATCTCACAATTAGTGCACTTGATTTTGATTTGGAACTCATAATTGGGTTGCTTTGGTATCCCTATGGCGTATATTTGAATGGTCCAATACAGTTCCTTGTTTCTGCTTCAAAATGCAGGCCAATCCAGTGCACATTTATTCAGCCTTAAGCTCCACTGTGATTAATTGGGCTTACTACCAGCAAAGAAGACTGTTTTCTTTTGCTTGAATCAGGGAAAGAGAATAGCTTTAAATATTTTTGCTATTGATGCAATATTCATGCTTTGTACAGCACAAGAGAAATCCAGGATCAAAAAAGGGTCAGCTGAACATTTTATTCCAATGCACACATTTATGAATTTTAATAATAGTAATATCACACAAATTGTATGCATATTTTTTTCTTCAGAAGAGTCAGTGGTGAGTTGAAGGCATTGCCATTGCCTTTAATGTACTATAAGCTGCATCTAATCAGGACTCAGGACCTATTTCTCAGGCTTTAAAATCAAATCCCATCAGTGGTAGAGCTTGCATTTCTATATCAAAGCCCCAATTCATTCAAGTCTGGCATAATAAGCTTTTCAATAAGGTGTAAGAGAAAAAATAGCCACTCTTCCCCATCTTATCTAAATTAAATAAAAATCATTACAATGCTAAGGAATTACCAGTATCAATAGAAAAGAAGATTTGTAGCTCAGGACTGAACTGTGAGGCCCCAGGTGTTTAAAAGTATTTAGAAAATTATAAAGTCAATCAAGGAAGAGAAATTTTTTTTGTTTTGGCAAGGAGTTACACTCCTATGTTTAAAATATATTTTCTCTAATTTTCCCTGCCTACAGAATCTTCCCTGTCCACAGTCATATTTAGAGAGAAAAGCTTGGAATTCTTGATCATTCTGAGGTCCCTATTGAGATCCCAGTTGCTCAGTTTTTCCAGGAAATACAAACTATATTCCTTAAATTTGGCTGAAGTTTATTGCTGCTATTTTCAGTTTTATTTTCATAGGTACTATCAAAAATTGCACTACTTAAAATTGTTTTGCAGTCAAATCTCAGCACCCCAAACATTCATTTTTGGGAGGGAGAGTCAAACAGGACACAAAACTGGAGCTGGATCATTGCTTATGTCCCATTTATTATAAAATTGCCCTTAACTGATCTAAAGTAAGCAAACAAGTACTGTACAGCTTTTATTATAATCACATATAAGAAAAGAGTATTTGCCTTATTTTTGAAATCTATAAGCTATCTCAATCTGTTACAATACTGAACAGTTTACCAAATATACAGTAAAAATATAATAAAGCATAAAAACCACAAAATGTCTGAAAAAAAAGAGCAATAATTTATAAAAACAAGGAGTCCATCGCTCATTCTAACTCAGAGATCAAGCCATTCTAACTCAGAGATCAAGCATCTTTAAATAGGACTAGGATGAGGATGTATGGATCTTTGTGCCAAATCTCAATAAAATAAAACCAAACCATCCCCTTTTCTATTGGAAAAAAGGCCTGTTAAACATTGAGAAATACTATTTATCAATCATTCATTGATGAAATCAAGAGCTAGTGTGTGCTTCTTGTGAAGAATAATCATCATCTTTGCTATGCATGATGCCCAAAATGCCTGTAGTTCTTGATATGAGGGAAGAGTCTTTATATTAAAGAAAATCTTCAGAAAACATACATGTCTATCACAATCAGCAAAGATTTAGAACCATATAAGCAATCCTGTAATTTCAATCCCTCAGTTTTATGGGAGGAGATCTATGTTAGTCTATGGCAGCAGAAAGGTGCTACCCCTTCTGATTTAATCCCTAGGCATCAAATTCTATCATCTGAGTTTACCCAATTTCAGTCACTCTACTTCCCCTTTGTTTTACCTAAGATCCAAAGAGCCAGGAGTATGAATAGAATTTGCAGTTTTATATATTCAGCTGCTGATATTCAAAAGACAGCAAATCAAAAGATAAAAGCAGGCTCAAGAATGCTAATAATTTTTTTCATTGACATATAGGGTAGGTTGAGCATGTCAAGGGATTTTTATCTGGCTACAGTCTAATCCAGGAATATACAATCTGAAATTCCAGACACCCCACCATCACTAACAAAGAGGAAGCAACCCCAATAAATGCCTCCAAAAGTTGCCACCAGAAGGAATATTAAATGTATGACAGTAATCCTACTCAGTGTACAATATTTAATTTTAATTGCAGTTAGTTTTACATCTAATCTAGTTTCATTTTTTTCAGGACAGTTATTTCTCATGGCCCCAACTACTTTTTAGAGTACAGTCCCTAGCACACCACACAAAGGTGAAGTGAAGCCCTCTATCACTCAAAGTTATGTAATCATGTTCTGAACTCTGATCAGATTCATCTCATTGATTGCCTAAAAGCTGTTAAATTAATGTTGACTGTTAGCAATCACATAGACTTTGTGTCTCAAAATTCATTGGTGTTGATTGTATGACCTTGTTGCTAGTCATCCTCCTCTTCTCTTTCTTATTACCTTTCCCAGCATTATGAAAGGAGCTGGGACTTCCTGTCTACAAAATATGTTGATTTAAGCCTGCTCATCTGTGTTTCAGTTGAGAACTATGTATTGATTTGTTCAACAATTCATTTGACCACTTTCTTGGCTAACCATTGTATTCTCAAGAGTGGAAGCAAAAGTGAAAAAAAGGACACTTTCTTTAAAAAGACAACTGGACTTTTTTATCACAAGACGTTAGTAGAAAACATGTTGCCTTCTATCCAGGAAGCTTTTTCAATTCCATATAAAAAAAGGAAGGAATGTTAAGAAAATGTGTATGCTTCTAAAAGGGGCTGGGGGCAGGTTATAGAAAACACAGCAGAATTTCACTAAGCCAGCTAAACAGAGTGATACGTTCCTAAAAAGGGGGTGGGAAACACAGAAGGTTCTCACATAGCAAACTAAACAGAGTGCAAGGTGAACAATAATGATTTAGAGAAAATTACCTTAGGGGTCAGCACAATAACATTTGAGAGGCTCCTGAAAAGTTCCTTTTATTACAAATTATTTCAAGCTGTATTAGAAACTGAAGGCAATTGGAATCTGGTTCCCCCTCCCCTATTAATTGAAGAATTTAAAGTATTTATATAAATTGATTCTTTGATTCTCTTGATTGTCAGTTTGTTTCTCTGTCATGTATTTGGAATCTGCAGTCATCAAAAGATTACAATGAATTACATTTAGCTAAAACTTTGTTGCTCACCTAGCACTCTGTTTAGTTTGCTGTATGAGAAGCTTCCTGTATCCTTCCCCCACCCCTTTTTTAGGAATATATCACTCTGTTTAGCTGGCTAAGTGAAAATCTGCTGTGTTTCCTGTATCCTGCGCCACCCCCTTTTAGAAGTGTACATATTTTCTTACCATTCCTTCCTTTTTTAATATGGAATTGGAAAAGCTTCCTATATAGAAGGAGAAATCTTTTCCAATAACATTTTCCAATAACATTTTGTAATAAAAACGCTCAGTTGCCTTTTTAAGAACATTTGCAATTTTTTCAATGTTGCTACAAATCATGACCTGGATTAATGAGAATTTACACAGGCATTATTCTCAAGGGTCTATCCTACTTCTCCAAAGTTTAGTTTTGCATCTTTAGTGTCAGAGGGAAAAACAATTATTGCACCATTCTGATCTTTGTAGGTATAAACAAATCATAGCATCAGAATATTTTTTTCAAAGGTCTTCATTGCTAGTCGGCAGTGTACTTCTTGACTGCTAGTTACTAGTGACTACTGATAGTTGATCCTAAAAGACAGAAATTATTCAACATATTCACTGTTCATTCTAAGGCTGATTGATACTTGTTGTCATTAGTTTTGCCTTTATCATCTACTGACAACAGTATCTTTAGCTGTATATTTATACATATATATATATATGTATAAAACTATGTAAATAATATTCAATTTTAAATATTTAATACATTATTTATATAAATATTTTAATCTATTGATAATAATATATTTAAAGTTACATTGTAGAAGCAAGTACTTTGCAGATGTTACACTTCTAGCATCCATCCAGCACTAGCAATATTCCAAAGCTAAAATGACACAGCATTGGTTAAAAAAAATCCACCTAAATATATCCCAGCAGAAAGGTTATAAACAAAAAAAGTTTAGGAATTTCAATTGAAGGCTAACAGAGGGATTTAAATGCATGTACTTATATCCTGTCATCTATTCCCTTTTGTGAATATGAAATATGAGAATTTATACAAAGTGAAGTTAGAAAGAATAAACCAAGGAAATTCAATGCATGAGATAAGAAAATCAATAATTATGCTTCTACATATCTTTTTATACTTGCAAAGCCTGCTTGCTTCCACTACATACATATCATCAATTTATGCATTGCCTTCTGCTCTTTAAACCTTACGATTTATCTTTTTGAGTATTTCATCAACTCCATCCAACCACAACTCTCTCAATCTTCCCTATCAGTGCATTCTATTTCTTCATATGCCTGCTTTGCAGTTTGATCTTTATTCATTCTTCCTATTTGACCAAACCACTTTAACATACTTCCTTTCGTAGTGGTCACTCTCTTTACTATTCAGTCCAAATTCTCTGTGCACTCATTCTACTTAACCCTATGACTTTCTATTTTTAACCACTCACATTCTTATGTACTATAACAAATTCCCACTGCATACTGACTTACAGCTATTCGCCTGCAGTGATTCAGCTATCACTTCCATATAAAAATCGAGTAGAAGCACATTCTTGTAAACATTTCTTTCCACAAGCATTCAATCCACATATTCTATCACATACTATCCACTATCTTTCTACCAGTTCTCTATTTCCCCATCTCTAGTAATTCTACCATCATATAGAAAACATATACAATTGTTCATTCCATTTTTCCAGTCAAAACAATCTACAGGTAGCTTTCAACTTATGATCATGACAGTTCAAAGTTACAATGGCCTCAGAAAAAGTGACTTACAATATGTACTTGCATTTATATTAACTGCACCATCCCTGTAGTCACGTGATCACAATTCAAGGTGCTTGGCAACTGGCTCACATTTAGGATTGGTTGCAATGTCCTGTAGTCATGTGATAGCAATCTGTAAGCCTTTTTTTGCTGATTTCTGGCAAAAACACACCCATTGGGAAAGCTGGATTCACTTAATAACCATGTGATTCACTAAGCACCTACAATGATTTGCTTAGCAACTGCATTGATTTGCTATTTGATTGCCATAAAAATTCTCATAAAATTGGGTCTGACTTGACTTATGTCCACAGAAATTCTGGTCCAAATTCTGGTCATAAGTCAATATTAACCAATACATTAATTTTCAGATTTATACTTCTTGTTGCCACCTCATGGATTGCTGCCTTGTCATAGCAAGGGGGCTTGCATGACACAATGAAGTTATGAGCTATGCCGTGCAGGGCCACCCAAGTAAGACAGGTCATAACAGAGAGTTCTGTTATGAAAACATGAACCATTGGAGAAGGAAATGGCAACCTGTTCCAATATCCTTGCCAAGAAAACCCAATGGACATTATGTGATAGATCATAGATAGATGAGTCCTTCAGGTTGGGGGGTGTCCAATATGCTACTGGGGAAGAGTGGAGGGAAATTACAAGTAGCTCCAAAAAGAGTGAAATGCATTTCACTCTGAATGAAGCAGCTGGGCTAAAGCCGAAAGAATATTCATCTGTAGATAAGTCTGGTGGTGGAAAAAAAGTCCAATGCTATAAAGAACAATATTGCATAGGAACCTGGAATGTAAGATATATGAATCAAGGTAAGCTGGATGTGGTCAAAGGTGAAATGGCAAGTTGAATAATAGCATCTTGGGAATCAATGAAGTAAGATGGATGGGAATGGGTGAATTTAATTCAGATGACCACAATATCTAATACTGTGGGAAAAAATCCTTAATAATGGAGTAGCTCTCATAGTCAATAGAGGAGCGTAAAAAGCAGTACAGGTGTACAATCTCCAAAATATAGAAACATCTCATTTTGAATCCAAAGCAAACCATTCAACATCACA
>JANHZU010002704.1:31673-44143 GCA_032468055.1 Acrochordus granulatus | reverse complement strand
AGGCATCTGGACTGGATTTTTCTCAAGTAGAAGACGTTTCACCTTTTATCCAAAAGGCTTTCTCAATTCTTTGTTGCGATGCAATTACCCTGGACGAGTGAGAGTCTTCAGAGACATGTTCATATGAAATTGATAGGACAAACAAACAAGATTTGCTGCTTGTCATTGGAGACTGGAATGCCAAAGATGGAAATATTGAGGAAAACATAGATGGATTGTATGGCTCAGGAAATTAAAATGAACCAGTGCAGTGATTTCCTCTTTACTAACATTGTTTTCAAATAATTAAAGTGGTATCTGAAGATGTAGATATCACCCAATGGAATATATAGAAATCAGACTGACTAGATTATTGCTAAAAGGAGGTGGAAGAATTCAGCTATAACTCAAAGGCATGGCCAGATGCTGACTGTGGAACAGATCACAAACAGAGGAAGAGAAAGAGGAGGAGAGGAGGAGGAAAAGGTGGACTGTTTCCACAGTGTGATCTAGAACATATACACTACATTTTCAAGAAGCACATCAGAAATCACTTTGAAGTACTGAATCTCATTGATACAGAAACAGAAAAATGGTAGCATGACTTAAGAAGTTGTGATGAATGTGAAAAAAGACTGCCAATGATGAAGAAAGAGAAGGAAACAAATTGGATGTCAGGAAAAAAAAAGAGAATGTCAAGAAGAGAAGAGAAGCCAAAGTCAAGAAAGACAACATTCTCAGGAAAGAAGTTTCAGAGAACTGTTGGAAGAGACAAGAACCAGTATTACAGCTGCATTTGTAAAGACACTAAAATAAAAATGATGTAAAAACAAAGTATCCCAAAATAGCTCCACACTCAGAAGGTCCCAACCTTGAATTGATATGCTAAAGAACATCAAAGGACAGATTTATTTATTACACATATTTCTATGCCACCAATTTCCAAAGACTCTTGGCGGCTTACATAGATTAGAGATTTATACAGTAGTGTAAACTAACCCCGCCCCCCTGCTGGCCGGCGATGTTGCATCTGGGCATCTCTGCAGTTTTTGCTCCGCCCCTGGCAGGCAGATGGGCCGCCTTCAACTCACCGCTCAACTCCTTGCCACTCGCTGCTCGCCTCGCCCATCCCACTGAAGCCGGCCAGCACCCACCGAAGTGGTACCCGATTTATCTACTCGCCAGTTGTTACGTGCTTTCGAACTGCTGGATGGGCAGAAGCTGAGGCAAGTAACAGGAGCTCACCCCGTCATGTGGAGCTGTGGACTGAACCTGCCAGAATGCTGGCCATTCTGGTCGGCATAACTGGCGACTCTAATCCGCTGCACCACCACACCTCACAGATAGTAACTGATTCAAAAAATATCAAAGATAGATGGTGGGAGTTTACTGAAACAACATAAAGCAGAGATGTCAACATCCAAGATACCCAAAAAGATATTTCCTAGTTAAAAGAATCTCTAATACTAGAAGATGAAGATAGAACAGCACTCCATTCTTTATCAAGTTGAAACCTACAGAAAATGATTAAATACCCACAGAAATATGGCAAGCAAGAGAAGAAGAATTAATAAAGGCTCTAATCAAGTTATACTAGCAAACCTACAGAACAGCACAATGGCCAAGAGACTGGAAAAGGCCAATCTATGTTCAAATATGTTCAAATAAAAAAGGTATGTAAAATTACTGTGCAAATTATAATACAATATCCTTAGTATCCCTAAATAATGCTTAGAATAATGAAGTGCAGATTACAATCCGACATGGAAAAAGAGATGTCAGATGCTTTAGAAAAGGCTGAGCAACATGAGACTTGATCACTGATTCATGCTGAATAATTGAGCTAAAGAATACCAAAAAAAAGTCAATACATGTTTCATTAATTATAGAAAGATCTTTGATTGTATCAATCAATTCAAGATGTGGAATGTTTTTAGAAATATCAGAATCCCATATCTTGTTCTTGTGCAGCAATGAGGAAATTGGACTTCGAAGAAGTGGGATTGCAAGAGTATCACTGCTTTTGAAATCTGATGTTGGAGAAGACTCCTAGGGATACCATAAACAGCTAAGAAAACAAACAACTGGATCACTGAACAAATCAACACAGAGTTCTCACTCAATGTACAAACTACTGGGTTCAAAATTATTCTACTTCAGTCATATTATGCAAAGACCTAGCTCTCTGGAGAAGACTGTAATGCTGAGAAAGGTAGGAGGACAGAGGAAAAAAAAGGAAGACTAACAGCAAGGTGGATAAACTCAGTTACAGTGGTGATGAATACACTGTTGGAAAACCTATAAAGCCAGGTTAGGGACAAATCATCATGAAGGAAATCTGTCTGTGTGGTCACTAAGAGTCAAGACCAAATTGATGGCATAATTAGTGTTCCAAAATAGCGTACATTTTTGTTTTCATTTGTGGACATCAGAATGATCATTGCTGGAAACATGCAATTAAACCAAATAATTTTTAAAAAACTTTAATTTTTATGTTTTAAAATTAATGACTATCAGGAAGTAATCGATATACGCATCTCTTAAATAAATAATAGTACCTGCCAGGAGAAAATAGATGGTCTGAAAGTTTCAAGGATGTCTCTTCCAAAAACACACCTAGCTGCCCTTTGGATAGTGCCATAATGTGGTGAGCGCCTGTTACTTGCTCCAGTTCCTGCCAACCTAGCAGTTCAAAGCATGTAAAAACTGCAAATTGATAAATTGGTACCACCTTCAGTGGTGGGAAGGTAACAGAGTTCCATGTGCCTCGGCAGATAGTCATGCCAGCGACATGACCACAGAAGCATCTGTGACAAATGCTGGTTCTTTGGCTATGAAAGGAGATGAGCACCGCCCCCTAGAGTTGGACACAACTGTAAGGGGAAACCTTTACCTTTGATCAGTGAGAGGTATAGTCAATAATTAGCATGCAACCTAAAAGTTAGAGGGAGAATCAATAGATCGATTGATCAATAGGTGGATGCATCGATGCATGACTGTAAGGGAAGATGATTAATTGTTTCTGGTTAAACTGATAGATAAATAATTACATCATAATCTCTAAAGATTAATTTATAAATTTTTTAACCTTGATTGATTTAATCAGGTTCCAAGACTGCAATAAAACCCTTTTTGGAATTAATTAGCTATGAACTCCAAGGGGTATGCCAGAAACATAACAGTCGACTGCTCTGAATATGTTGAATCTTTTGATTATAATTAAAACAATCAATAAAACTTTTATTAGTATTAGCCCATACACACAGACAAACACCCAGGAAAATGCCTTGAAGAGCTGCTGTTGCTTCCCATAAAAAATACCTATCTCTTCCAGCATAAATCCTGCCAGATGTTTTTGGATTACAATTCCCAAGCTGTTCTAAACATGCACTGAGGTAAAACTGTAATTACTTTGTAGAGGTCTGACAAAAGACTGAAAAGGTATTTAGAAATTATTTGAGCAGTCCATGGAAACCAAGCCTTTCCTTAAACCCTCTTAAATGGCAACTTAAGAGTCCTCAAAATTAAATTATTTTTTTACAAAGAGACAAATATTTAAAAAGAGCAAGATTGCATGAGAGTTTAGGCTATTTCATTGGAGATCTTGCAAGAACCTTGAAATATATGATTTCATATAGGAATGCTGATATTTGACAATCTTGCAAGATGGGTGTGTTTGCATAAAAGATTGTGTCTCACATTGGTACCTTGTACTTGAAAAGGTTGTCAACCTCTGATATGTGTCTTAAAAAAAGATAATCCTTAACTTATGACCACAGCTAGGACCAGAATTTCCATTGCTAAGCAAGGTGGTTATTAAGTGGGTTGCGGCTGATTTTATGACCTTTTTTGCAATGGAAATTGCAAAAACAATGAAAGTGAATTGTTTTTAATGTTCTAATTGAGTGTGCTTTACAGTTTCTCAAATGATTTTATATTGTTTTGATTTTAATCTTTAATTGGGAGCTGCCTAGAGTTGTCTGAAAAATGGGTGGCCATATAAATGTTTTAAATACATAAATAATAAAAATAGATTACTGCAGTTATTAAGTGAATCACCTGGCCATTAAGTGAATGCAGCTTCCCTCTTTGCCTTTGCTTGTTGGAAGCTGGCTGGGAAGTGTGGAAATGGCAATCATATGACCCTGGATGCTGCAACTGTCATAAATACCTGCCGGTTGCCAAGCAAACAAATTTTGATCATGTGACTTCTTAAGTGTGAAGACCAGTCATGTCACTTTCTTCACTGCCATTATAACTTCAAACAGGTGCTAAATGAATGGTTGTAAATGGAGGATTACCTGTAAATTGAGAACATATGTAGATGACAACATGATTGATGTTGGAGGTCTAGTTATGAAGATGCCGGATATATGCATTCATTCCAAAGCTGCATGAAATGAAGATTCTAATTATTGATTTAGCAAATAAGTCAATATTTCCAATGTCCTAGGATGCTTGTTGATTATTTCAATTGAGCCTCCACAAATATGATGCTCTCCAGTTCTTATGGACTGAACTTGTGATTCAACTAATCCTCAGCGAGTATGCTACTCCCTCCCAAGTTTAAGAAGATTGTTCTCCAAGATTTCCAAATACTGTACTTTATCCATTTTCGAATCTGAAAATGGTTTATTGATAGCCCCCCAGAATCTCATTTTCTTCTGAAAAAAGAATTTTTTTTCTGTTTTAAGGGTTTGGAGAATTATTTTTATGTTATACCAGGGAAGGAAGATGAGACAGACAGAAAGAAAGTAGATAGGTAGACAGACAAATTACATATTTCATATATCACGTATTTCATGAAGCATTGTAAAAATCATGACACATCACCATTTTAAACAAGAAAGGAGGGGAGAATCCTACTTTGTACCACTGAAAATCTGACAAAGATTGTAACATACAATAAAGTAAACTGGAGGAAAGAGAAATAGAAATAAACTGAAAAATCTGTCAGTGCTTCCAGATGGTTTTCCAGTTTACTTAAATTTAAATAATGTAAAGTTAAATTACAGTATAATATAGTGTAACCTAGCATAGTATACATTGGACTACCCTGTGAAAGCACCCCTTCACTAACTAGCTTTAAATAAAAGGTCCCGTGTAGGTGGAGCAATCTCAACTTTTTTCCCCCTAGTTTACAGGTCTTCTTGCAAGTGTCCCTCTTAATATATAATTTTAAATTAAAACGGAAGACTCATTTATTCTCCTGACATTTCCATGATAACAATTGCTATAGGACCAGACTATCTTTTAAAAGATTTTTGTATACATGGTTGCAATTTTAACTGTTCCTATTGCAGTTATTTTATTATGTGTATATATATGTTTTGTACACACAGCTCTGGATTCCTGCTACAAGAAGAATGGTATAAAAATACTAATAGTAATCTTAGAGTAAGATCAAGGAGTCCCAGGTTCATCGTGGAGGTTCACTAGGTGACTTCAAGCTCATTACCAGGATACTTGCTATTGAGGAAATAAGGAAAGGGAGTACTAGAAATCCAACCAATACATTCAGGACATAAAGCTTTCTGAGCAAAAGCAAGCTTGCTCAACGTCAATTAGAGCCAGGAGTCTTGAGGTGGGACATGGGCTTTAAGCAGCAGCACCTCACAGAGAATTTTAGCTTAGGACCTTCACAGTCGAGAGAAAAATATTGCAAAGCAGATAAATTCACAAAGACTTTCCCCAGAGGCAAAGCCCAAGTCAGATGGAGAATGTCAAGTTTTATTCATTGGCTACCAATTAACAAGAGGGCATTTGCTCCTCTCCAGCTCAGTGAAGTAGAAAATGAGTGGTCAGGGATTATTTGAACTCTTTGTAGCTGATTTTTGTTTTGTTTTTTTCTGCACTGTTGGGTACTGAGCAATCTAAATCTTAGCTTTTTTAAACTTGTCTTTCTGTTTTAGGCCTAATGAAGCAAAGAGGAGGGAACAAAGGGTGGAAACAAAGAATGGTGATGTGACCACCATTCCCAGGCTCTTTTCAGAAAGATTAGTTGATTTTAAGCTCCACTAGTTGGTAAAAGAAGACCTGATAAATGGGAGCTAAAACCTAACAAAACCATTATTTATATTTTATAGTCTGGGTGTGGCCCATGAGAATGCAGTTGTGATGCACTGGGAAAGTATTTAATACAAATATTAAAGGAAACATACAGGTGATCTCCTTTTTTCCCCTTCTACTTATTGACAATTTTATGAATGAGCTTCTTCTCTTCTTCTTTCCCCACCAGCTGAACTTTTTTGAAAAAACAAACATCTCATTTTTTATCAGATGTTTTCATGAACTACAACTCACATACAACAAAAGGCTTCAGTCTATCAGAAGCACAGTGGGTTTTTAACTTATTGTTTATTGATAAGGTACTCAAAATTTGTCCCACACATAACTTGCATTATCTAACCATATTGTCTTCCCCCACCACCATCTCAACAGTTTAAATCCTCAGTGTTTAGCAAGAAGTGTGCTATAGATCATGAAAGATTATGCTTTTTAACACAATTTGTGAGTCTGAACATGTGATACCAGACTCCTGATTTTTCTATGGAGATCGGACATTTTCCTGGGACTATATTATTTCGGCTTATAGTTCTCTCATTCTTTTCTTTCAAACTCACAAGTGACACACATATGCAGAACCTCCACCAATACCTTCCCAATCTACCTAACCTACATGAGACTACACAGGAACATCTGAGCTCAGTAGTGTGTATTCTTGATTTATCTGGGGTGTGAATGGTATGTATTGGATTCATTAAGGAATTCATTCTCACAGTTTTAGTTGATATTGTTTGAAGACCATAGTTTCTAAATGTTGCAGCACTAACTCTGAAATAATGCTGGAAATGGGAGAGCTGCTAGGGGTTCCTTAAATTTGATCATATATTGTTCCTGCAAATGAGAAAAAAAGCATTTTAACAGTAATTATAAAAACCCATAATATCAGATCTGCTCAGGCATTTATTGGTATCATTATATATTTCTTCTAGCTTCATGGGAAGAGTCTCTGATGCCAGGTGTAGCAGAATTAATGTGAATATTGATGTCACATCACATAATATCATCTGGTGTAACTTAACATCCTTTAAGGTCTGCTAGAAACTGTAGAGATGAAGAAACAGTGGTAGCATAGTTCTGTGTTAGGAAACATAATTTATTAGATAGAAACTTCACTGAGTTGTACCCGGGACTTCCTTTCAAGGCCACTATTGGTCTCAGAGGAATGCCTTCCTTATGAACCTTCAGCAGGCCATAAAACCTCGCTAATAGCATTTCTGTAGGATGTATGGAAGACAGTTCTTTATCAGTGATCACCATTCTTTGTTTTAATGTTTAAGATGACATTCTAATTTCCTATAAAAACCCTTTACCTCCTTTTATATTGCCTGCCTGTACGAAGTAGAGTCATCCAATAATGCATGGGCTTTGCTTTCACCGTGTTGCTTGTTTCAGAACAACTGTAGATCTTCCCTTATCTGCAGGTGCTATAGTAATATTTTCCTGGCTTCTTGAAGTACGCAACACCCACTGCTGTGCAGGGATGAGGACATTAACTGGTCTATCTATAATGAGCATTGCTGAATTTTTTTGTCTTATAAGATGTTTGATGTTATTATCCTCCTTCATATTGTTTAGTATGCTCTCACAAGAGGCAGAAAAGTCTTCTAAAGGGTTATCTTGGATGTTGTGGCTTGCCCCATAAGCTAAATGTTCCAGCATGCTGTCACTCAAACTTATGTCAATGTAATTACGTACTAAGGTGGTCTCAGTTGGTACTCCAAGTTTCAGCACTTTTTGCCCTAAAAACTCACATTTTTAAGCTGTCTTAATTCTTGATATTGCCTTAGCCAGATGCTCCATCACATCATTACCAAAGCACACAGCATACCTTCTCTTAAGCTCCTCAATTGACCTTTGATATTTATGTAATCGGAAGTGACAATCCTCACTCGATATTTTAACCGCTTTGAAAAGTTGCTCACCATAGTCTCCCTGCTTCTGAATTAACAACTCTTATCTCTAGTAATTGATTTCCAGACTCACTATAGTACCTTCCTTGTTTTTTACACTGCTCTTCATGTCTATGTTTCTTTGGATTCAAATTCCATTTATCTATTTTTCCCAGTATTTTACATTCCTTGCAACAAGACCACCTGATTCTCCCTTCCATGTGTATGGAATCTTATTTTTTCTTAAAAAAATGGCTAAAATATAGTGATGTTTTGATTTTTTTCACCTGAAATCTCATCATTATTTGTACCTGAATACTGAAATCCTATATGAAGGACACAAAGTGCAATGAATTCTAAATTAACCTAGAAGTTCTGTCTAACGTGTATACATATCAATAAATCATGGTTATAATTCTACACTTTACTATATTCCTTTTCTACTTTGGATGCACACTTTACTGTTCAATACATACATTCACTTAGTTGTTTATATTATTATTTTATTTACTGTTGTTTTGTAGTACATTGAAAGCTGCTGCATAGGAGTCATATTCCTTGCATGCCTAACCATGTTTGGTTAGTATTTGAATCTGAGAATCTTACCAGACATGAACATTCTATAAAGTTCTCCTCCCATTTTTGACAGCATCAAATTATAATGTCATATTGCTCAATAATACATTTTTATATTATTGATCCTTGTTTTAGAATAAAAGGACAGTCATAAGCAAGGTTAAAAATATCTATACACAATACATACAGAAATTTCCCCATCACCACTCCAATAAATCAAGATGGTAGTTTCCACAAATACCCAAAGTCCTTCTGTGTTGGTTAACATTTGTTTGGGCATGATCCACTAGAATGTTTCTTTGGGTCAATTTCTTCTCAGTGCTATAACACAAGAACCTAAACATAAAACAAGCATAATAGGACCCATTACTATTTAGATAATTAAATTATCTTCCTGGAGTTTTATTCTTTTTCTTTGTTTGCACTACTACTGTAGCATGTTTCTACATATTAGCTTGTCTGCTTTTCATGAGGAGGTATCATGAAGTCAAGCAATTTGATAATCCTCAATGGTAAAAATGGATATCTTCTTTCATTCCAACAATCAACAGCAATTTGCATATGAAGCTTACACAAATTCTCTGTAAAATTATTTTGCTCTCATCTCCTAGTTAGTACAATTCATCCATTTTGCCTCTTTTTTAATGGACTGAGGTCATTGGTCAAGTTACAATGGATGGAATAATCAGTGAAGGGCCTCACTCATTGTCATTAAATTACTACCTCTGAGTATGACTTTTTAATAAAGAAATGGAGGCACGCATTCATGGAGGTGGAAAAGTGAAAAAAGCCACGCAAAACATAGTTGTATATTTTGATAGGCTCTGTCAAGTGAGACCCACCAGGCAAGACAGATGCAATAGGCAATTACCATCTGATTGCAGGATAATTGCTGTACATTTGCTTTAAACGGTCACAGTGGAATTATGTTTACGGAGTGCCACTGCACTTACCAAGCCTCAAGCATTCTGTCTCATTTAATTTCACTTTGTTTGTCACATAGGTATCATTTCCTGGGGCCACACAGTCTTTTAGGGTGTTCTGCATCACATATCTGTGGTATGGTAGTACCATATATTATATTATATAATATAATATATGGTACATATTATATATGTATATAATATAGGTATATGTAGATAATAATTTAGGACTTATTTTCAAATCTATCCCCCAAAAGATTTACCAGCTTTCTGAAACACTGTAGGGAAATCATCTAAGGAGAAAAGTTTTCACCACTGGAATCACTTGCACAAAAACTGCCTGTGCTTTGGCCTTTTCAGACATCAGGAGAAAACATTTGTATGCATAATATGTATTGCAGATGATAGTGTGTTGGGCTAAAAGTGGGTGATGGGCAGAGGGAAATAAAATGGGAGATGGACACAGGCTGGTCTCAGAGAAGACAAAATTACTGGTTCACACTGATATCATATTCCCTGTGTTCTGATTCAGCTTCTAATTATTAGAGCTTCAGTGGCCCTGATTTCTAACTATTGCTATTTAATGACTGGTTAGAGGGATGACTTTGGATTCATTACTGAAATCTGTCTGAGTATGAGCGTAGGGATGTCCCCTTTTGGAGATATGCCCAACTAGGTTTTGTGTGTGGCACCAGCCCAGGGTCAAGGTAGGGATATAGGTATTGTTATCTGAGAAACACTCATGGCTTCCAGAGGTACTGATCCACATGTAACCAGTGGTGAAGTCTTGTTTATGAAGTTGATCCTCTAAGGATCAAAGGGAATTACTTTCTTGCTGCATAAAAAGCTCCCCACTGGAGCTGTTTCAATCTCTGGCTAGGTTGGCTGTGGAATTCTCCATGCTTATTGTACTGGGTAAAGTTAATGTTCTTTTTGTGGGTGTATACTCACAGATGGTTTGGGAGTTCCTGGACACCATGGCAACCATGGATCTGATCCAAGTTATCTCTAGCCCAACTCACAGAAAAAATCAGACTGGTGTATTGGTGATTGGAGTTTAGGGACATTATCATCAGTTCCTTTCATTGTCAGATCATTCCCTGTTGGCCTGGAATTGCTGCACCCCATTGCAAGGTGGGGGTAAGACCTACTGAAGCAGTCTACTCCAGGCAGACCCTACTCAGTTTCAAAAGGGATTCAAAGTTATTCCTGTGACTTTTGCACATGATTCAACTGAGCCTTAAGTCTCTGCTTGGAATTAGAAATTAACAATGACCTTGGCTCAGATTTTGCCTATGTACATTCTTTCTGCTTGTAGATCCCAATTTTAAGGCTTTCAAATTCCATATTCTAAAATGATTTTATTGTGGAAGTTGATGAAATTGGCCAGTAAAGTTACTGCCATCTGGAGCAATGAAGCCCAGCAACTTTCTTAATAATAAATTTATGGTGTTTTGCACTGAAGCAGCAGTTTCAAGGTTCATTTGTATATTTCTTAGGTAATAATTATAATGAAGAAATCTGCAAAAGCTCAGCAGCATAACAGCTGTAGTCCTTGAATAAAGAGACAAGAAGAGCCTTCAGTTTGGGAGGAAATATAAACAACAATTATCTTCCCTATCTATCCTATAGTATGTTGCTGTATTAAAATGATAGATAGATAGATAGATAGATAGATAGATAGATAGATAGATAGATAGATAGATAGATAGATAGATGAGAGAGGGAGAGAGATTATGTCCATATCCAGCAAATCTGTAAATATATATATATGGATTACTCTTTAATAGAGTGGAGTAGCTAGGCACTGTCCATCCTCCTATCAGACAATCTCCAAGAAAGACAAGCTGTTATCTGGAAGGTGATAAGCTCAGTCTGGCAGAGAGTAAAATTAATAGTTTTCTGAGAGAAAGAGTTTCTCTTGAGGGAAAACAAAATAAATGAAAATAGCCTAATGATCTGGCAAGGAGGGAGAATTTTTAAAGTTTTTAAGAGGAAGAAGATGGCTAATTAACAAAAATAGGCTTTAATAGCTTTGGTTATCAAATATTAGCTTGTTCTAGACTGAGAGAAGAGGTGGAACAGTAATCTCAAGATCAGCATTATATTAGCATGATAGTTCATGAGCTAATTATAAATAAAATCCAGGGACTTTAGGAGGTGGGACCCCAAATATATGGTGGAGATTGATCCTGCAAACTCACACCCTCATGATAAGATCTCTCGCATATTATGAATGGGTTTTCACAACATTCAAGGCTAAATTGGAATTGAATACACTACTTAGTATTTTTTAGTATATTGGGTTAATCAGACTATCATATTAAACTATAATCTGATTTCTTTAAGCATTGCAGATTATCTGAATATAGAAATTCTATTTTGTTGACATGGATTCAATATATTACAGGAACCCAGTATAAGGACTCAATTTTGCAAAACAGGGATGGATTTGAACCTCATTGGCAGGTGTACTTTTTTATTAATGAAACACTTGCTGCCTTTTGGTTGGACATGATGCCTTTTTTTGGGGTCCAAAGATAAGTCAGTCTTTAGTAAGTCTGTTTAAAGAAATGGAGTTCCACTTTTCTCATTTTTCTCCACATAGTTTCACTTCTGGATCCAGGGGTTCTGCACTTCATTCAGTATGATGATTTACAACTTGGACAGTTTTCATGTTTAACATAAATATGTTTAAGTATTCATTGATTAAACAATAGAAAGACCTTAAGAAGGTTGTTCTTGTTCATGTTGTTCAGTCACGCAGTTGTGTCCGACTCTTCGTGATCCCATGGACTGCACTATGCCAGGCCTCCCTGTCCTGCTCTGCCTCCTAGAGTCCCCCAAAACCCATGCCCATCACACTGACTATGCTATCTATCCAGCTCATCCTCTGCTGTACACTTCTCCTCTTCCCTTCAATTCTTCCCAGCATCACAGTATTTTCTAATAAGTCCTCCCTGCGCATTATGTGGCCAAAGTACTTGAGCTTTAGCTTCAATATCTGTCCCTCCAATGAGCAATCAGGGTTGATTTC
>JANHZU010002704.1:0-16179 GCA_032468055.1 Acrochordus granulatus | reverse complement strand
GATTATCTGACTTTCCATTGTTTCCTATGGGAAACTGCGTTTCTCTTTTCAAGCATTTTGCGCTAAGAGCGTTCTTCCGGAACGGATTAATCTCGTCTTGTGAGGCACCACTGTATATTAATATAGGGGCATGTAAAGAAATTTAGAGCTGATTTAGAGGAGATCTGAAAAAAAAAATTAAATTGGTCTCGGACAAGAGATTATACATTGTAATCTCAATCCAGAAATAGAAGGAAACATAAGAAAGAACCTTGAAATGTATGTATTTATGAATTAAACTTCTATGTTTCCCATCTTGCTATTCAAAGCAACTTTGGGTGTCTTATACTCAATAAACTTGATTTTATTTAGCATAAGATGGAACAGGATGAAACTTGGACAGGCTCTTAATAGTCTCTTATATCCTATAAAAGTAAATAGTATTCCTAGAATATCCACTATAGTCAAAGCTATGGTTTTCCCATTAGTAATGAATGGCTGTGAGAGTGACCATAAGGAAATCTGAGAGTCAAAGAATTGATGCCTTCAATTCTTGGTACTGGAGAAGACTCTTCAGATCCCTTGGACTGCAAGGAGATCAATTCAGTGAATCCTATAGGAAATCAACCCTGATTGCTCATTGGAGGGACAGATATTGAAGCTGAAGCTCAAGTACGCTGGCCACCTAATGTGAAGGGAGGACTCATTAGAGAAGACGGTGATGCTGGGAAAGATTGAAGGCAAAAGGAGAAGGGGATTGCAGAGGATGAGATGCTTAGATAGCATGGCCAGTGTGATGGGCATGGGCTTGAGTGGACTTCAGGAGGCAGTGCAGGACAGGGAGGCCTGATGTGCTGCAGTCCATGGGGTCACAAAGAGTCAGTCATGACTGTGTGACTGAACATCAACAACACAATCTCCACAGTGTCTATTGCTTGATCAAGCCAACCTAAAAAAGCTGATAGGCTACCAGATCCAAGCTGCAAAAAAAAGTTTAAAAAGTTAACTAAAACTGTAATTCTCTGCTAACTTCTAATGGCCATTCAGATTTTTTTCTGCCCAGACACAACCCTAGCATTATTCAACTGCAAAATGGAAACAATGAAAATGCTTTTGTGTAAGACTAACCAGTATCATTGTCCTCCAGGAGATTATTGAGTTGTTTTCAGGACAGGATAAATCTTAAGAAGAGAAAACAGAAATGGTCCTTTTGCCTCATAGCTGGCAGCTACACTGACTTCCTTTCACTGAAGCCACGCTTTCATTGTTAAATATTTTGAAGGAGAAATAGCATGTTTGTATCTAGCCCTCAAGCTTTTATAATCTTTAAAATATATCCTCCTCTATCCTTTTCCCACAATGCACCAAAAAGTATTAAATAAAAGCTTAGATTTTCAAATTGTCATTCTGGTGAAAACCATGCAGGGCTCCAACTCTGGAGGTGGTTAGTAGGTTAGGAGAAGACCCCATCTCCAATCTGTTTACATATTGGTCCCTTTTTATCCAGCATTTTTCTTAATTTTAATATTTTAATTTTTAATGCTTCATGTTTTTAATGCTCTAGTTTTTTTTATATTGTGTTTTATAATATTGTAAGCCATGAGAGTCACTTGAGAGATGGATGGCATATAAATATATAAATAAATAAATAAGGGATGCGGAAATTTCAACAACCAATAAAAGACAGAAAAAGATGAGGGAAAACTAGCTGTTTGCTACCATCTAAAGATTAAATGGAACTTATTATGTACAAAATATTAAACAGAGGTACTGTACACTAAAACAAGTGTATAAAAAAACTGTGCCACATTGGGTCATGTATAAGTTACTGGGTGCTGTTTTTATCAAGGGAAAAATCAAAGCTATAAAACAGAGAAGAATGAGAAAGAATTTCCAAATGGCAAAGTCAGATGACACAAAAGGGAGTTACAAAGTGATGTTGTGACTGTTGTGGTGGCAAGTATAATTGTTGTTATTACTCCAGTGGGCTGTAATCTACATGTCTGTCATTGTCTTTTTCCTTTTTACCACTCTTTGATAGGAAGGTATTGACCCAAAGCAAAGGTAATGTTCATGTCATGCTGTGTTTAAAAATCTTTGGAGGTTCCTCCTAGAAAAGTCAGGGAAATACCCCAGCTATATGAGGACCAAGAGGCCTTTGGCTTACTACTTGCTTACAAGCAATTAATGTGTATTCACTTTCATATGCTCTGGAATCTAAAGTAAACAATTCAGAGAGTTTGAGGCTATCAAATATTGATGACATTTGATATGCGCTCCCCTTACCATTTGCTAAATAAGGCAGTGGAGAAGGTTATCAAATGCACTTTTACAGGCTGTTTTAGTATAGAAAGAATTTACCATTGCGAAGGCTTCTGGAACCTGGGAATAACTCAAGGTTATGTGATCCACTGGGGTCTTTTTTCTGACTGCTTTCAGAGAATTTATGTCAACATTAATCAAGCTCTCCCCAACCTGGCTATTCAGGTCTTCAATGGTGCACCCACTGTGATCACAACTGAGTCCATCCACCTTGTTATTGGTCATCCTCTTTCTCCTCCATCTTTCTCAGCATTGTAGATTTCTCAAGGGAGCTAGGTCTTCATAGAATGCATCCACAATATAATTTTAGCCTGGTCATTTGTGCCTCAAATGACAACTCTGGCTAGATTAGTTTGATGATCCATGTGTTTGTTTTCTTGGCTGTCACTGGTATTTTCAGGAGTCTTCTCCTACATCTGTACAATAATGTCAGTTATTAACACTATGATACTGTAGATACAGTAGTTGGATCCCATCACACCCTGGAATATTAGATCTTTGATTAATGCAGTTTGCAAAATTAAATTGTCTCTCTATGTGTGTGTATAGAATATTTTCCCATATTCACACCAATGTACATCTGTCAATCTTCTTTCCAGAGTTTTACGATATGTTGTCTTGCTTCTAATAGCAGATTAATCCCATTACTGAGCAGTGAGCCTGAGAAAATACAATCTATGCACAGGGTTTGCATGTAGACCTCCAAAGCATTGGATTCAACCTCCAGTTCCCTCTCCAGCTGTTGTTGATTTGGAGTTGATTGATCAAAAATAAACTCAGCAGTTCAAAACTAGTTAAGGTGAGAGAATAGATGGAAAATCAAATGTGTATTATGAAGGGAAGTGATAACCTTCAAGAAAAAAAAGTATGTGTTACTCTGATATCCTAACTTACGCTTAAACCATGATATTTTTCCAGCTATCCTTTCCATAATCAGATGATGTATTCTATGAAGTCTAAACATGGTCTTTATCCATGTAATTATGCTGCCTCTAGCAGTTTGAAAGCATGTAAAAATGCAAGTAGTTAAACAGACACTACCTTTGGTGGGACAGTGTTCTATGTGCCTTGACATATAATCATGCAGGTCATATGACCACAGAAGTGTCTCAAGTTGGTCACAACTGGCAGGGAAAAACTTTACCTTTAATACTGCTGCCATGTCATAACATTTGCAGGCAGAATTCAGGCCAGATGTTCCTCTTAAATATGACAGTTGAACATGGATAGGAAATTTTTCCAAGGGTTGACAGAGATTGTCCAACCAATCATCTTTACAGCTCTGAGCTCAGAAGCTTGCTTCCAAATTACTGCACTAACCACATGTCTCTAAAAAGCCCGTAATCATTGCCTGAACATGACAAATTGTTTGCAGAAATTGATTTTTCTGAGCAGTGGTAAATCAATGGATCTCCAGATGTGGATGAACTACAGCTTCCCTTTCTTACAATGAAGGGGAGGAGTCTTCTCTGCCTCTAATCTTTTGGACATTATAGAAATACAACAAATGAATAAAAATTCTTCTCCTTCTGTTGAATCTGGCAGTCAAGCTATATTACTTCTTGGTCACATAATTTGTCATGCTCATTACCACATATTGCACAGGATCAAAAAGAACTTTCTTCTCTTCTGACTTTCTTGTACTGATTTCCCCAAATCTCAGATGCTTCTAGGATTTGAAGGTGGCATTTACGCTACAGAATCCAACTTCTGTTCCTTACAGAAATCTAATTAAGGCATCCCAACAGATGGCTGTCTAGCCTTGTTTTAAGTTATCTAATGTAGGAGACCTCACTATCTTTCTATGATAGAAATGATTTCATTGACATTTTTTTTTCTTTTTATTGAGTTGTTCCTAAAGTTGCTACTCAGATCTTCTCTTTATTGGCTTTGCATGGCTGTCCAAATGCAAAAAGGCTTTCTAATTTTTTTGGATCAATATGCTATTAAATAGATTCAACTGTTAGGTGTGAAGGATCAGACTTAGTCAGTGAAGTTCTAGCAATGACTAACCAATTTATTGATGTTACAAGGTCACAAGAATTTCTCCAACTGCCCATAGAATGCCTGCATTCCCCAAATAAGGCTAATGGCCCTCACAAGGGATTGAACCTTTAGCATTTGTGCATGCATAGGACTCAAGGCTAATCTATCTCTTAATCCCTGGTTCTGCCCTACCTTCTCCTATATCAACCCACAGTTTAGGAAGACGATTGAAACATATCACATTCATAGATAAGAAAACCCACCTTCTAAATTCCAGATCTGAACTGCATTAGGAACACCTGTGTTTCAAGGATACACCGTTAGCAGACTGCAATGACAAATACTGTTTTCAGATAGTTGCATGTAATACACTTGCTAGTTTCTCATTAGGCAGAGATTTGTATATTGTAAATTAAATTTAGACAACAGCTCTGAGCTGATTCCTTCCTGATTACCAATTTCTGTACAACAATAACCATTAATCTCCTGCTCCCTTTCATTACAATTTCAACTATTTTTAGACAGTGTCTTGCTAAAGCAGGGGCTGTTGAGAAGAGCTCTGGCCTCTCCCTCATCTGGAAGAACCACAGATATGGCTTTCACATGCATTATGCCTGCATCATTCAGATTCCTCTTGGCAGATTTCCCCCACCCTTTGCAAAAATCAGGTTGTATTTGCATCCCTTTGGGGGGGCCTTTTATACCAGCTTTTCTCTCTTAATTAATGACATCTTTTTGTTCCTTCAAGATCATCTATGCATATAACTATAAAATGCTTATTCCTCTAAACCAGTGTTTTTCAACCTTAGCAACTTAAAATTGTGTGGACTTCAACTTCCAGAATGCTGGCTGTGGAATTCTGGGATTGAAAGATACACATCTTAAAGCTGCCAAGGTTGAAAATCACTGCTTTATATCCTCACAATGTGATCTTCTTATTGTTTTCCAGGACAAAATCCATAATTTGTTTTTATTGGACTTGGTGACAAAGATTAATTCATATATTTTTTTTAGATTTTTATCCTGCCTTTTTATATAGATACAATGCCAGGTGACAAATATACCAATATTTTTAATGTATTTATTTATCTATTTAATAAATGTATTTGCCACCCAACTCTTTTTCCTCCTCTTATTTTTCTCACAGAACCCTGTGAGGTGAATTGGACTGAGAGAGAAAGAGAGAGAGAGAGTGACTGGTCCAAAGTCATCCAGCTGGTTTTTCATGCCTAAAGAGGGACTAGAACCCACGGTCTCCCAGCTTCTGGGGCAACACTACTACTACGTCAGACTGATTTTCCTCCATATTTTCTCCTCCATATTTATTGCTATGCAGTACACCCTTAGGAGTGAGAATTTGTGGAGGCAAGGGCATATTTCTAATGCTTTTCAATTATTCAGTTTCTTATGAATTGCACTCATAGAAGAGTTACTTTCTTTCATAATATATTTGCTTCTCTGCAAACATGCCAGTTAAATAGAGAATGGAGAAAGGGTGTGGACATTTTTGGAAAGAGGACCTTCAGAACAAACAGGAGATGCCTCTTTTTGACACTTTCAAGCAGCTGTATCTTTTTCTGGGCTGTTTTGGAAGCAGCTTCTGACTGTCTCTGCAGAGTGTATATATGCATACAAAAACTTCAAGGTGATTCCTGCAATAACATAGCCAAAGCCCCTTCCCTTGTTATGAGTGCCAGGTGGATGATACACATAAAAAAAGAGGTAGGCCTCAATCATTTAATTATAGCATCTGTCCATCCATCCATCCCTGAAGACACCTCTGATGGGAATTGACCCCAGATCTGTAAAATCATATGGTTCCTGAAGTACCTAAGTGCCAAGCTGGGGAAAGCTAGGATTGACATGAATTCATTTCTGTGAAAATAAGTAAAAAATAGCTCCTTTTGGTCCCAGTGCAGAAGAGCATGATAGACAATTTCTTCCTTTAGTACCCAAGGTGAGGATAGTCTCAGAAGGAAGCAAAGAGATAAACATATGCACAAGATCATCAGCTGGAAAAACAAAAATGAGGCAGGAGGGAGGGAATTTTTCTCAGCCATTTATGCTTGACATGAGTAATATTCACTTTTTTCTTTGGTGACATATCAAGCCATAAAGAAGGAAGCACTTTAAAACATTGAGTATTATATGAGGGAGTATTTTACTAGGCTGTTCAGTTGTGTCACCTGATAGTATAAATTAAATCTCCATAAACCCGCTAAGCAGATCTTTGCATCATTGAAAGCAGACAGAAAGAATGAGTTATCATACATAACTGTCTATTACTCTCCTGTTTTATTGCATTATAACATCCTCTTGATTGAATTACAATGGTATCTCCATCTCTCTGCCCTGGAGTTAGCTAATCTTTAATGCATAAGGTACATCTGCTGTGGTTTAACCTGCAAACCATCCTTAGAACTGCTCCCTCTCACTTCTGAGCCCTTTCTTATCCCTGATTACTATCAAGAGGCAAACTGAGCATAACAGACTTGGCTAATTCTTTTTCAATGGCAGCATATACAATATATGTGACAGGTTAAACATCCTGGATATGGTCTCTCATACCTCTAGATAAAGTAGATTATTTTAGAAAATTTACCTTTGAAAAGTCTGAGGGTTTCTCCACATGGAATACTTGGACCAGTTCAGGACTGGCACTATGTTGAGAAGACACCCTCCCTACTTTCTTGGGGTGTAAAAGCAACAGTGAGATAGTTGTACTTTCAGACTCGCAAGATTGATGTTAGCCTTCCATGTAAACTAGTCAGGAAACACAACCAGGTAAGCTAATCTATTTTACTGTAAAGCTGCATTAATCTAAGTCTGAAAGTACAATTTTCCTGCCATCAACTTTACAGCCCAAAAAACTAGGAAGAATCTGTTCTAAGTCTCTTGCTCTACCTACTATGCAATTGTAGACTATGTTCCCTCTTATCTAATTTTTCTCTAGGCAGCATCGCATAGCCCTGTCTCCCAAGGTCTTTCCCACATGCCATTGCAAGAACCAAGTGTAAAGAGAGGTAAAGAGCATTAATTTATTGGTTATATTCAGCCAAAGACAAAACAGCCATCCGATGGAGCAGCTTTCATTCATCTTTGTGCACTGAGCAAGGAATTGGATTCAGTAGGTAACATGATCCCTTCTAACTCAGCAGTTTTCAATACTTCCTGACCACTTTTTCTTTTTTTTTCTTTTTGGCAATTGGCAGCTCTTCCCAATTCAGCCATCTATGGCTGCCTCTGTGCAGTACACTGCTCCAGGTTAGCAACAATTAGTTCAATCCCAACCACTAATTGTTATTTTATTGGAAAGAATAATTGTTTCATTAAAGCCTCCCCTCTGAGAACTCTTGTTAGAATAAAGTTACAGTACTATTGCGTTTGCCAATTAGCACAGATTTATACCCCAGCTGGGTCTCTCAGTGGTTCAGCAGCAGAGAGTAGAATTACCCCTTTACTGCTGGCCATGTTTCTTCCTGTCCTTGCACCACTCCATTACTAGCAGTGAAACCCATATTCAGTTTAAACCTTCTTTGTGATTTAATATCCAAGAATAAATAAATATTTGACAGACCAGCAAACTCCAACTTGATTGCTTCTAGAGGTCAGTCTTGCTAAGCCTCTCCATTTTCTTTCCAGCTCATGTTCTGTCAAAAGATTTGATTTGATTGTCATTAGTATAAAATGCTTTGCAAACAGAGTCATTCCCACTTGCTAAAGAGGGAACATGCAAAGGTCCCATTATGACCCAGCTATGATTCCTTTTCAGATAAAGAGGAGAAATCAGAGGAAGTTTCTAGACAGACTGATGCAGTAAGATTCAGCTCTACTGCAGCGTTGACACAATCACTGAAATTCCAAATGTGTCCCTGGAATAAAATGGTCATCTACCCTTAATAGGGTGTGAGGTGGCACGAGTGGTTAAGATGCTGGTCTTGTCAGCCGGAAGGTTGATGGGTTGAGTTTGAGACCTAAGAGCTGCCACAAAACAGGCTGAGCTCCCATTGTCTGCCTAGCATCTACTAACCTAGCAGGTTAAATTATGTAAAAATGCAAGTAGATAAATAGGCACCACCTTCAGTGGGAAAGGTAACATCATCCGTGTGTCTTGGCATAGTCATGCTGGCCACATGACCACAGAAGTGTCTTTGGACACACTGGCTCTTCAGCGAGGAAACAGAGATGAGCAACGCTCCCTAGAGTCAGCCAAGACTGGTTGAGAAAACCTTAATTTTGTTACCCCTAATACAGAATTTTGACCTCTCTGAAGGACAGGAGGGGATAACAGCTGTCTCAAAATCTCAAAAATCCTCTCTTGCAGCCAACAGACTGTGTCACCACCGCCCTAAATTCAACAACAGAAAACAATAAACAAATTGATTATGTGCCATTAATTCAGCATTAAAACAGACTTTATCCAGGATGATCCAGGATCTGGAATCCAAGATGTACCTAACCCAGGCCTTCACTTTAGTGACAATGCAAAGGAATAATTTCATACTGGAAAGCAGTGGCAAGTCACTCTTATATTTCATAAGAAAAACACACAGATAAACAAGAAAAAGGTCAATCATCACTGTGCAGGATTTGAAATTGTGAGGAACACAATGCATGTTGTACAAATCCTGAACAATTTCACAGCATGCCCTCATGGGGATGGGGCAAAATGTTTCCACTTAAACAGGACTGTCAAAAAAGCTGCATCTGTGTGATCAAATCCTCACTTCTTTTTTATGCGTGGCCCCAATTTTGCACAATGGAGCTACCAACTTTTTTTTACCGCACCACCCTGCAGATCTCCTGCCCTCAAACCCTAATATTTGCATTTAAATCAGATGGCTAATCATTGTGATTAAAACTGTCTAATCTCCTAATTGTCATAGATTATGGCTATCATGTCTATAGCAAGTTGTAGTACCTTCACCTTGGCCCATGAGGAAAATTAAAGCATAATCAGACCCAGATAATATTTTGAGTGGGAAAACATTAAGAAATCCCAGGGCTGTAGACTACTAGAAACAGTGTCAAACCACTTCTGTATTGCAAACCACATGGTTGGCCCACAAAGTCACAGAGAATCAAACACAAACTGAAGGTATCTTTAATTATTATTAAAGAGTGTGTCTGCATTGTAGTTTTTTGAAGTTTCACAGATATGCTGCTGTTTTAATTTTTTTTAATACTGGCTGAATTATGTTTTACTGTTTTTGAAGTATTGCTTCAATTTTAACATTTTAATAACATCTTATGTTATTTTAATAATATGTTCATGGTTGCTTATTCTTGTTGCTTGCTGCCTTGGGTGGACTTTATGGGAAGCCTATTAATATTTAAAATAAATAAATAAGCAGAGTAACCTAGCTTTCTTGGGCACTGTTCTCATAGTTCATAGAACATGACTGGTTGTGCATTTGCTGCAATTTTAGTTTCCTAAAATTCATATAATGTGATTTCATTTATTACTTCTCCTATCATTTAGAGGGATAGAGAAAGCTGCACTTCTGGGATCTGGGAAACTTGTCTGGCACCCTGTCAGCTTCTCTTTAAGATTTTTCTTCTACTTCTGATTGTATGAAGTGGGGGATTGGTCAAGGAGAGTGGAAGTAAAAAAGGATATGCCTTCAAAGCAATTGCTAGCCATTGCACAAATTGCCTTTTTGGAATGCTGAAGTCATTGGAAGTGACAAAGCTTTTTCTATCTTTGTTTGAAAGCTGCAGATTTTGTACATTATACAGATGTGGCATTTATATCCTCAAACTAGAGAGGGCAGTTAAATAACTCAATGCTGCACAGCATCGGTGCCTGCTACAAATAGAAGTATTCTTGCCTCTGCACTTTGGATTAAAACATATATTTAGTACTGGTGCAATTAAAAACCAAAGGAAAATAAATAAATGTGCTGATTCCACACATCTGCATTCTGCCCTAGTTACTACTGCACACTCTGTGTGAAACAGTTACAGCAAAGACATTTTGCCAGACTCCATTCAAATTGCAATTCAGTAGCCAGATGTCAAGCCATCTTCCTTGAATAGAAATATTTTTTCTAGACTTCCTTGAGCTGATCCAGTTCTCTGAAAATGCATAGTTTCCTACTGTGAAACAGAAGGATGCTCCTCCGAAAGACAGTTTGCACATGCTTAATTATACCGTATATGTTCTTCATCTTTCTTTCAACATTTTTTTCCACATACCCCTCCAAGTCCACCCAAATTATGCCTGAATATTTGAACATTAAAAAAGAGATTCAAGAGCTAATCCTCCATTTAACTAAAATCCTTAGGCTAATAAAAATCAAATGAATTGCTTGCATAAAATCATTAATTATAAAACATACAGAAGGGTCAATCACATCACCAGCTTTTCCTGTGATTTTCACCATGACTTTTCTCTTCCCTCTTGAACACTGTTAGCATGGTGCTGCCTATGTGGCTACAGAGTTTGTAGAGAACCTCTTCAGCTAATCAGGAGTGTGGTGGCTCACATGGTTGAGATGCTGAGGCTGATTCGAGACCCAGTTGCTGCTGCATGTTGGGGTGGGCTCCTATCACTCAACTCCTGCCAACCTAGTGGTTCGAAAACATGCATGAAATGGAGTAATTACTCTTCACAACTAATTAAATAGAAACATAGATAATGCATCACTCACACATATCATAGGCTAAATCAGTATTATCATAATTGACTCACAGCAACTTTCTAGGATTTTCGGCAAGCATTTTTCCACCTTGACTGAAAATGCTGGAAATTGTACCAGAACTTGTTTGTGCAAAATGTGTGCTCTAGGGTGCCTTTTTGTTTCTGATCAAGGTTTCCTGCTCCTAGTTAAATTTGAGTGGCAGCAGTTGTCCAAAATCTCAAGGCAACATTTTTCTCATCGGCAACTACCTGATCTTTTAAGCAGAGCAACAATAACAAATGAAGTTTGAAATTAAACCCATGATCTTCTGCATAATAACTATTTGCATTACTACTAAGCTATGATCTGTTTCCCTTATGACTGTGATTTATATTTGCCCTTATTGCTGGCAAACAGGATTTGCAGTCATGTTTTAGCTTTCGGTATTTCAAAAACAGTCTTTTTCAGATAAGTCTATGCACTTACAAGGCAGCAAGGTAGGAAAAAAAAATCCCTCACTTATCTCCCAGTATGCCAAAGTCCTTTAAAATCCACCTTTCTTATGAGTTCTACCATCCATTCCTCATAAGTAATTTAACATTTAATGGAAATACTACTTTTTTAAAAAAATCACTAACATTAAATAAATTCAGAACTTATAACAACATAAAACTGAAAAAAGATACTCAAATAATACTGTATCAACAATTCATTGATTAAATGAGTGCCTTCAGGTCCTAGCTGAAGTGAAAAAGGAAGTTCTATCCTGATATCTATGCATACTCACAAGACTTCACTCATCTGGAAGAAAACTGTAGATTTTAATTTTAAAGGAAAAAAAACTGAAAAATTTCAAGGGTCTGGAACAACTCAGATATAAAGGAAGGCTGTGATGTTTGGAGAAAAAATGAATACATGGGTGCATAATAAAAATATATATAGTTATACATAACAAACATAAAATTGATAAAGATTTGTTTTTGTTTTCATTGTATCAGAACTTGTGATTACTAAGTCATGCTAATTCAAAAACATGCTAATTCAGAAACTCTTCCAAAGCTTGCCACCAGGAGCATCATGGAAGGGAAGTGGTTAACAAAACTCAAGATGAAGATTGTAACTGGGTGATCAAAACCATAGCCCTTTGCACATGCATATGATATCAATAAACATACAAGAGGGGTAGAATTTCAATAACACGCTCACAACTGCCATCTTGATTGTTTTAACTCCTCCCATGAATGCCACTTCTTGCCCTTAGAGTGATTTTGAATGGGATAGGAGAAGTATTAAAAACTTAGAGAACCATATTAATTGAATTTCATTATTTTAACATATCTTAGTATATCAGAAGCAACTTGTAATGTGTTGCCCTATAGGTCAATATGGCTTGCGGGACTTGCTAGCTAAATCTGGAAGAAAAAGAGAGAGGTTCTTTCCCATTAACTATAACCAGGCATTCACTAACAATACTCTCATATTTGGTCAGTCTGGTGTAGTGTTAAAGTGCTGGCTTTGACCTTCATGACTTCTAGTCCCACCTTAGCCATGAAAGCTAGCTGGATGACCTTGGGCCAATTAGTCTCTCTCAGCCCTACTCACCGCACAGGAGTGTTGTTGTGGAGAAGATAGGAGGAAGAAGGTGTGTTAAATATGTTCACTACCATTGTAAAAGATAATAATAAAGGCAAGATACAAACAAATTCTAAACAAGTCTCTAAGTGAATCACTAAGCTTCCTAGTGATTCCAAGAGATTGAGGGTATGGGGATAAGGAAAACCAAATGAAATTCACTGAACCTGTATTTCTCACCTAGTGATATGACTACTATGATGGTGCATATAGAAGAAATCTAGGTGAGACTCAACATTCCCCCAATAGTAGAAGACTCAAAGACAGAAGAGAAAGGAGACGTGTAAGTGTGCATTAGTGTGTGCTAAAAAAAGTTAAAATTAGGGATTATGGAAAGGATTTTGCCATAATGAAAAATACAGTCTCAGCCCCAGTGAGCCCTTGCTTATACTTATAACATTATACTAATATTACTAACACTATTATTATACATGTTGACATCTATATAACTTACTGTAAATGATAAGTATAAGTGTATATGTCTGTAAAAGTAGATATATCGTTCACAGAAGAAGAAAGCTTTCTGTTTCAATCTTGGGGACATCTGATGCTTTGATAGAATGACTAGCAGGACATAAAGAGTGACAACCACTGATTGAAATTGCCTTTCATAAAATGATGTCATTTCATACCATCACTATCTTGCCTTATAGTGTATGATGTTATGAGATCATTAAATTTAGTTCAGTCAATAAACCAAGCTATTGGAAATGCAGATGAAAATGGATCAACATTTTGATATAGCCACCAAGCAAATTATCATCATTATCTTCAGCATGAGCAAAAAAGGTCAAGCCATACTTTTCAGCTCAAGCAACATAAAATTAAAAAATATGTTCAATATTAAAATAGCATCACTAAAAATAGATCAATTTTAAAGCAGCCGCATAAGCCGTAAAAAATCCATTAGGGCAGTAGATCATAAAACATTAAAAAGCATAAAATGAGAAGGGTTTCAAGAAATGTTTAAATGGGAAGTAGGGAAGAAAGTCTGGTTGACCTTTGGAACAAAGACAGTTTCAAAGTTTTGATTGTAGTTTTATTTTCAACCAACATGCATTAGGCCAGTGAAAATTAACAAAAGTGGGAGCTCAGGTTACCATATATAAAAGTCTCAGCCATTCAGCATCAGTCTTGTTGAAGGATCCCCACCTTACAAAATGTTAGCTGATGTATTCAATCATGTTTCTGCCAATATCTTCCTAGAAAACTGGAATCAGTTTCACTGTAGGTTGATTTCTTCAGAGTGCTTTGGTTTGGCATGCTGAAATATGATAGATCGGCTATCAGTTTTTTCTCCCTGCCCCTCTTCCTGTTATTCTTTTCCCCCAATACTTATCTTTTCTTCTTTTAACATAGATGTCAAACGCAAGGAAAGCGTTGACTGATGTTTTGGATTCTGAGTTCCTTTCACCTTTCTGACAAGTAAGATGACTAGTTTATCAATACCTAGACTTTGTGGTGTGTATGTGTATAAACATCAAATATATTTAATGTGGAAAGTAGCCCAGAAATATCTGTGTCTAATTTAGGCATCCATAAAAATTTGCTTCATGCAAATTTACTGAATACAGAAAAAATAAATATTGCATGCACACATGGACACTCACCTTTGGAATATTTTGTGTTCTGGATTGAGCTAAGGGTAGTAACATAGAACTGCTCAAGAAAGTAGAACAATCTGAAGCTGAGTCAGACTGTATTTGGTAAAGAGATTAATTTGTTGCAAAGATATGGAAGAAGAACTAGAATTAATAATATCTCCCTTTGCTACTTTCCCCATTCTTTTCTCCCTGGTTATCTGAACACTGAGACATCATCTTCTCTCCAATCAGCTGGTCTAAGTGGACCATGGATGTTCTGTGCATGTCAAGATGGAGAAGGGATAAAAGGTGTGTCTGTGAAACCATTCACACATATCAATTTCTGTACTTATACAGTGACTGTATTTATATATTATCTTTCTAATATATAAATTATCTTATCAGGAAGAATGTCTTCTCTGTTGTGGCTCAGGCCCTATGGAACAATATACCTCCCAAAATGTGGGTGGTTACCAGACCATTGCAAAGTACTGAAGACTTGACTCTTCCCCCAGGCACTGGCTCAAGTTACTGGGTGATCCTGTTTGTATATAGTGATTGTTTGTTCTTTTTAAGTTTTTACTCCATGCAAAAATATAGTTTTTAATTGATTTAATTAAAATATTTATTTCATTGTTACCCATCCTGAATCATGCATCATCTGGACAGCCATATAAATTGTGGTGGAGAAAATAAATATAATAAACAAAATGGAGGCTACACCTTTTCCCTCCCTATCTGAGTTGATCTCTTTTTCTCATCCCATCAGACCCAAATTGTCCTTCTCTGCTCCAGACAAAGCCCCCCACCATTGCATCTAAGCCAGAGAACAGAAGCTTCCTTACCACTCAGTCCAAAAGCAACCCTGCCAAGGAAACGGCAACTTAGAGAAACCCCAGCCTTCCATCTTTTATCAGTGGATGACCTCAATATTCTATCTTCTTTAACCTCTTTAGGTGTTAGTCCAGGAAGATTTTTTAGAAAATTAATAATGGAGAGGCCAGAATAGTGGACCTACAATCAAATAAAATTTTTAACCAAGGTGAGCCTACCCTTTAAGTCCAAGAAGAGTTATGGTCAAACCCAATTTGTTTTTATCCAGTTTAAATCTTTCTTTCAGTTGTAAGTATGTAAACCACTGACAGGATATGACCTCGTAAAAATTGAATTCGAAATTGTACTGTGTGATAACAACAAACATGCTATTTCCAAGATCTACAAATTGTTATTAAAACTGAATTTGGAAAATGAATAAATGAAGCACTGTATGATTGAATAGGTAAAGAACTTTGGGTATAATATAATGCTTGAACAATGGGAACACATGTGGATAAAGGGTTTAAAATTTGCACTGAATTATAATTTAGAATATTTTTTTATAAAATGTACTGTTGGTATTTAATACCCAATAAAAGATGTAATACCAATAAATGATGTAAATGTTAAGACTCAAAAATGTATAAAGGTATTTCAAATGTATGTTGGAAATGTAAATGTAAAGAAGGAATTTTTTACCATCTTTGCAAAGAAATATTAGGATAAGAAACAATGCAAAGAAATATTAAGGTAAGATTCACACTTTAATACAGAAGATTCTCAAAATGAACATAAAAATCAAACCAAGGACTTTTCTTTTATGTTTAATAGATAAATAACTTGAAAAAAAAAATGAAACTTTGTTATGGTTCATATGTATATGTCGACAGCAGGAAGAATCCTTTATGCACAAAAATGGAAAGATACTTACTTTAACTCCCACAATGGAAGAATGGCTGGAAAAACTAATGGAACTAGCAGAGATGGCCAAATTAACTATTCAAAGAAAATAATACACCTAACTTTGCTTTTGCTTGGAAAGCACTTCTGGATTTTGTGCTTGAGAGAGAAAAAAAAGAAATTATGACTTTGGGCTTTACTGATTAGATATGTTTGTTATTATAGAAATGGCTTGCATATGCTAAGTATGCAGAAACAAATTTTTAAGGCTATAATGTTACTATTTTATTCAACTGCTCTGAAAAGAATTGGAGCTCAATGGTATTTTCTCTTTTTTC
>JANHZU010002702.1:92914-105674 GCA_032468055.1 Acrochordus granulatus | reverse complement strand
TTTTCTTAAGGCAACAATTTTGTATTTTGAGACTGAGACTCTATTTCTGCCATGCATTCAGTTTTTTGTCATCTATAACATGCTTTTCCAAATACACCAAGAAGTATGAGAAATTGAAGCCAGATTGTCTCCAGCAGAGAGCTGTACAGCTCTTCTTGAAGACTACTTATGGCATGCATTTTTATTCTTAGATCTTCAGATTAAGCATGAGTGTAAATTTACATTCTACTCAAACATGAAGTTGTGATATTACTGTATGGAGCACCTTCCTTGCTTACATGGAACAACTCATATTTAGAACTAGATTTATTAAGTTAACGTAGTTGTGTCAGTTTTTTCACATGTTCTCTTATCAGATTACTCGATGCCCTCAACAGTGGCAGAGCCTCTAATGTATGCCTTCACCTAAAACGTTCTTAAAAATGCAAGTTAATAGATATGTCTGTCTTGGATATAACCCAGCTAGAAATGTATATAGTCAAACACTAGGAGTTGACCATAGGAAATGTTTAATGACAGTTTAAAACATGTTTTATAAAATTTGCCAAGTTTTCATTCCATGGAAGACATGGGTTCTGGATTTTGGATGCATTCTCTAAGTTAGCCCATTTGAGGCACTTAGGTTCAAAGTTGCTTTAAATTAAAGGTTACAGAAATCAGAGTTTTGGTAGTATATAGATAGATTATACATTCATTCTTACTAAACTATTTTATTGGTCAATATAATTTATTTCTGAATTTTATTGGTCAAAATAATTTATTTCTGAATTAGAATGAAGCATACTAATCCAAAATAACTGTTTCTACCCATATTTTATCAGTCTTTATATGCTTTCTGGCACACACTAGAAATAAAACTTCACTTGTTAATATCATAGCATAATATAGAAATTATAGTTCTACCATGTGATATTCCAGAAGATACATTTTGTTAAAATACTTTCTCAATATACTTACTTTCATGTTCACAAAAGGGAAGGATGCACATTTTTTTGCTTTTTAAAAATACCTATAATCTAGCCTTTAATTGCATTGACCGGTTTTGTGTAAGGTTTAATTCTAGATAGAACTGCTTTTCTTTCTGAATTTTTAGTAGATAAAACAATCCTGCAATTAAATCTGTACTGTGCTGATATATCTTCTGAACAAATTGTTTAGGCACAGGAATGATATATATTGGATTGCTTGATGGTCTTTTCTGGATAATTTCAAACTGGCAGCATAGTACCATGCTTCAAAACATTATTTCTATATAATAATAATATTTAGGACAGTTTATTCCTTCTTTCCTCTATTCTTACCAATCTGCATCATAAACTGCTTTTGGCTGGGAAATTTTATTAAATCAATACCTTCTGTTTAAGAATTACATTTTGAAGTTAAAATATATTTGGAAAAAATGCAGAGAATTACTTTGGGGAGAAAATGTGAAATTGCTGAAGGCTTCAGATAACTTCTTCCCTGGTACTTGAACCTGTTTCAAATTATTATTCTTTTCCTGATCATTTTTTAGAAAAATAATATACTGTGACAATACCTTTAATAGCATCAAACAACATTTGCCTATCCCAGGTTCTTGGGAAGGACTCAATAGCTGGATAAAAATGCCAAATCCAGTTGAAAATCTGGCTGATTGTAGGACCAACAATAAATTATATGACACCCAGTGATTATGGGTGGTTTACAAATTGTGGACAACATTTAAAGCAAGGAAATTACACAAAATAAAAAAGGCAAAGATGGCAGCATGTGAAAAACAGGCTGGAAACAAAAGAAAACAAGAAAAGGGGGCTTCAGTGATGCTTGCCAAAGCATACCTGGCTAGGCAAAGAGCCAGGTCTTTAGGGTCCTTTGAAACACCAATAAGTGGGGGCATTTCAAATCTCAGGAGGAATCTACCCATTCCAGAGGGTAGGTACTGCAACAAACACATGCTTCTGGGGTCCCAATAGATGGCATTGTTTAATTTTAAACAATGTTGTTTAAATTAATTAAATTAAAAGTGTGCAACCTCTGGAGTGTGCAAACTCTGCCAGATTGGATTGACCAGGCACATACTATGGAAGGCAGGGAGTTCCTCAAATAACCACGCCCTATGCTATATAGGGCTTAATAGGTAGAGGCCTTTGTCATATGGCTGTAAAAACATTACTAAGGAAACCACCTCTGGTTACTACATGGGCACCCTTCTCTCCACTGCAAACCATTTCTGCCTTCAAATCTGGAGCACTCCACAGCTGTAACGTATAACTCTGTGTTTAGGGTGTGTGTGTGTGTGTGTGTGTGCATATCTGTAAATATATACAGATAAAAAGTCTTATTAGTCTGATAAAACAATCACTATCCATCTGACATTCTAAAAAATAAAACATTTAGTACAAGCTATCTTATGTCACATTTCTGGTCACCAGAAATATGTAAACTCTCATTTTATTTATTTATTTATTAAATTTCTATGCTGCCAAAATCCAAAGACTCTTGGCAACTAACAAAAAACAAACAAAAAACATCAGTTAAAACAATAAAATAAAACATTAAAAAAATTCAACCTCACATGTTTTAAAAGAGGAATAAAAGAACCTAATTTAATTCAAACATTCATTTTTCTGAAACATGTTTCCATTTGGTTTCTTCAAGTTGTCTGTTGAGTGGCCTGTAAAATATGTTCATTTATCTTTTTAATTCAGTCTTCACTATAAGCAATTTCTTGTTCACCTTCCATCCAGAGAGACAAATCTCAGACTTATTTTTTCCTTCCAGTAAGAGTGTTAATGATTTTCAGACAGAGTCAGGTCAAGTTTTTCTCTTGTGGGCAATCCCACAGAGTATTCGAGGACATGCTGTCTAGCGACTTGCAGTTGTTTGGATACATAGACAATTAAGGATCTTTTTGCTTTTGGATAACAAATTGTGATTAAATGTGTTTTGCAAACATGTTACATTCATTTCAGGTTCTTCACTGAGCTTGAAGAAAGACATCAGAGTAACATATTCATAGATGATATTGGTGATATTGTAGAAAAGCATACTACATCAACTTTTGACCCTTACATAAAATATTGCACAAATGAAGTCTATCAACAGCGGACACTTCAAAAACTATTGTAAGTAATGGGAATGACTGTTATTGCTTGGGGGAAAATGATGTTAATGAATTATATGTAATTTTGTTTTTTGGAAATATTTCAGTCATACTAATTGAAGGAGAGAATAAAATGAGACTTTGATTTTGCTCAAGTAATGCACTGAGAGTTAATTTATTTCAACATACAGTATTTCTAAATTGTTCTTTATTTAGAAACATAATGAGTGATTAAGTATGAATATAATTTTAAGTAAAACCAGAAATAGTTACAGTCACAATTGTTATTAAAATGTTTTGGTAGATTTTCTGAAAAAAAATCTTACTGAAAAGATTCTCATATTAGCATCAGACCTATTCTTTTTGAAAAAAATTAGAGTAGTAGTTTATAAGTTACAAGTTTCTCATTGGCAAAGAACACCTGTATATTTAAAATATTCTTAAAATATTTTGTTCCTTCACTGGCCCCCACCTACTCTCTAACTTCACCTACAGCAAAGAGAATTCATAATATGTTGTCTAACAGTCATATGTGTAGATGGATTAGTGAAACAAACAAGAGGATATATAGTTGTAATAAACAATTGTGTTTTTATAATGCATCTTGGCTTAACAAAATAAGTGAAAGCTTCTGTGATATCTAATTTTTGGTTTTCTTTGACTTGAAAAATTGTAGGCAACAGTTTAATTTTTTTTTCATAATTTCTGACTATTAGTGTTAATTTTTATGTTTTCAAGAAAGTATCTGGGAAACCAGTCAAAATTTTCAAACAAGAACTTAGTTTTAAAAGCATCATTTAAATTTATATTTAAGGTTGTCTATAAAATTATGTTATTTTGGGCAGAGCTACCAATCCATCCTTCAAGGAAGTATTATCACGGATTGAATCTCAAGAAGAATGTAGGAATTTGCCAATGATATCCTTCCTCATTCTCCCAATGCAAAGGGTGACACGACTTCCATTGCTGATGGATGTAAGAAAGCTATTTTTTAATTGTCTGTTCTATTTATGATTATGTTTAAATATGTAATTCCACTGTCATAATTTATAATTTTGTAATAAACAGTTGCTTACCCTGTATATAAACTGCTAAATTTTTATAATTTCAGTAATTTGGAATTGTCCCAGAGAAACCTGGGAAACATTTCTGCCTGGGGAAGTAAACATTTTGCTAGTGTGTTTAATTCTCAGTTGCTTCTGTGAGATTAAAAAGTTCTGTATAAAAGTAAGATTTCATCCTTTTTTCTTGTCCTTTCCTGCTGTTGACTTAACAACACTGAAAACAGCAGTATTCAGTGCTGTTTTCTTTTCAGATTATATTTTGCACATTGAGTGCTGCAACAGTTTTTTTAAAAGTTGTTGAAGCATTTTAAGTTTAAAAATGTGGAAAATGAATTCTTAAAGCTTTATGGGCTAAAATATGTTAGTCATACTTAAACAGTTGTCACAATGCCATAGTACCTTTTAATATTTATTTAATTTATATCTGTTATGCCTTGGAATATTGCCTTCTGACATTATGCCTGCTTTTCTCACTTATGTGTGCCCTAGATGATATTCAAAATTAAAACATAAACTAATAATCACAAATTCAACCATTAAAACCTTTTGAAATAATTAAAAACTATAATAACAAAAAGACAGGAGTGAGTGTTGTCTTAATGTATATACAGTGCAACCATTTAACAGACTCCATGTTTCCATGGGATTCCAAGCCTCATGGTAGCACCAAATTTCTGCAATGTATTTTCCCATTTCCAAAAAATTTCTTCCCTATAGAAGAGAATTCTCTATTCTACCTCAATTTCAGATTATTTTAGTTTATTTTATATTTCTTTGGGAAGTGGTGTTTTAAAATCTTCCTAGGAAGTAGAAAAAATATGTTATTGAAGGTATTCTTTTTTCCCTTGTTATTTATGCTTCTTTGACACTGAAGACTTCTTGACCTGCAAAAGCTTCCTGAGAGAGGAAGTTCATAATCTTTTGGAATTTAATGGAAAGAATGAAAAAGATGTAGATCACATGGAAATGTTTTTACAGTGAGAAAAAGGAAACTGAAAAACAGCTTTCATCCAGCATGTTCAAGAACATTTGAAGTACAGGAACACTGACATTTTTATATTTTGAAAAAAATGTAATATAGATTCTCTTCTGCCAAATAAAAAAGAAAATAATAAAAAAGTAAACTACAGAAAAATGTTTGGCACAGATGTAGTAATTCCTTTCCTTACAAGTAACTAGTGTTTTTATATATGTGTGTGTGTATAGATATATATAGATAAAAAGATGGAAGGAATTTTCCAGAAAAGTGATATCAGAGAAGCAGAATGAAAGTAAACTGAGAATAAAATATCAAGCATCTTGACTGAGTAAAAAAGTGTTAAACAAGTCTTGATCTTGCACCTGACTCTTTACTGTGACAAAGGAAGAGGAAGTGCCAGAAGAAAAATAATATAAATGTATCTGTTAGAAAGAAGGAAGTGTTGGCACCATCCAAAGCATCATCCAAATTCCCATTCAAAAAATGCAGTACTGCACAGGTTCAAAAAAGGTTCTCTATTCTTGCTTTTTTTAAGGTGAAAGTGTTTTGTATTCTTTGTTGCATTTATGTTCAGTTCTTATACTATACAGATACATTTTTTCAATTTCATTTAATAATTAAAAAGCATATTAATGAAAATGCTACATTCATAAATAAAACACAAGACAGAATTTCAGTTGTGAGAATCAGTTGGTGAGAGCCACCCAATGAGTTTTGTGAGTATGATTTGATATATTGAATTATATATTAGTACTGTATATAACTGGTGTCTGCAATTCAGCAGTAATAGTTCTATTTCTTACATTCATGCTCTAAAAACAACATATTATTAGGAACAGTTTTTCAGCATTTTGGCTTCCCTCACAAAAAAGCCCTACATCCCCTTGTCATTAGAAATATATCAGTGTGGAATGTTTGCTTTGGTGTTGCTTTGTTTTCATAGCTTGCCTATAAAAGCAAGTCAATAAAATGTTGATTAAATGGTCAGACCTTTTTAATTTTACTGTGTTCCTTAAAAAGAGAAAATGTTAATTTACATCTTGTGCAGGATCTAACTATTTAAAAGTGCTCTAAAACTTCAGTACACAGATCTTTAAGAATTATTACTTGTTAGAATTGAATTAGGAAGGTGGGCAGATAGAGAGATTTCTACAAAAAAGAAATACAGAATGGAAAATGGGGTTACCAACTCACCACACTTAATATTAAAACTGAAATTTAGGGATTTCCTGGAAAAGAAAACATTTCAAAGCAAGTTGTTTTGGTGGTCAAGAAGTTAGTGTGTTTTGATTCACCAGAATGTAAAAGTTTGCAGAAAATTTATGATACAGGTTTGCAGACTTAAGTGCCCATACACGTTTTTCTCTCAAGTAATTAAAGGCAAATCTCTAAATTGGTGAACTTTTTCTTTCAGACAATTTGCCAGAAAACACAGAAAGATTTGCCAAAATATGAAGTTTGTAAAAGGGCTTTAAAAGAAGTAAGCAAGGTACTGTATGTTTAGACGTTCTGTATGGAATAGAATCTGTTTTATTATTGAAATTCTTGAAATGTGAGAAGCCAGAATTCCACATATAATTTCCTCAAAATGTTCTCTGTTGGAATTGCATTGGGCAAATCTTTTTAAAGTTTGATTCAGAAAAGTTATTCATCATTGTCTGTAGGAAAATGTTGATAGCTTCCCCGACTTAACTTTGCAAAATTTATTATGCTATTATATAACCAGCTTTACTTCTAGAAGCTAATACTGTTATAGGCTATTCGTATCCTAATGTTTTATTATCTTATGACTGTTGGCATTAAATTAAGCTGAGAAATAAGGACCACCAGAGGTTATCAGGAGACCTTTATTATTGAATGGCATTTAAACCTGGATCTGCCTTGTCCTTGCTCAACCTGCTACTTATCCTATTATACTGATTCTCAGTGTCAAATATAATAATTCTTCTTATGTAATTGCATAATAGGTTTTGCTCACTTATAATAGTACCAACTGTATTGTCTCTCTTGTAGTTGGTTTGTCCGTTACAGCAGTTTTAAATATTTTTTAAATTATTTTCTTTAGTCTGAATTTAATTTTCTTTATGGAGTAAGCTAAAATATATACAGTTGTAATACTGCTTGCTACCTGAAGTTGCCTCACTCGCCTATGAGACATCCAAGACTGGTCAGCTCCAAACTGTTGAGGAATATAATGTACCATTTTCTATAATTTATTTAGCATTCAGATTTATGTTTGCCAGACCTTTATATATTTATGTTGGTTGATGCAAATTATCAGAGGAATCCGATACCGATTCATGTTATTTATTTATTTATTTAATTTATGTCCTGCCTTTATTATTTTTATAAACAATTCAAGGCAGTGAACATATCTAATACTCCTGTTTATTTATTTCCTGCCTTTTATCATTTTTACAAATAACTCAAGGCAGCGAACATATTTAACACACCTTCCTCCTCCTATTTTCCCTATAACAACTACCCTATGAGGTAAGTTGGGCTGAGAGAGACTGACTGACCCAAGGACACCCAGCCAACTTTCCTGGCCAAGAAGGGACTAGAACTCACGGTCTCCCTGTTTCTAGCCTGAAGCCTTTACCACTAGACCAAACTGCTCTAGTGGTTAAGGTGGTTAATTATAATATTTAGTGTCAGAATGTCTTAATGTTTGCACTGAATTCACATTTAGAACATATTAAACAAGAAAATATCTTGTTATTTAAGCTCCTTGGAGCATGTCACTAAGCTACCTGTTTAACAGAAATAAAAATTGTATTCAGCATTAAAAAGGTAAAGGTTTTCCCTGTCAGTTGTGTCGAATTCATCTCCGATTCACAGCCAAAGGAGGGTTTGCTTGAAGATGCTTTCCATGGTCATGTGGCTGGGATGAGTATATGCCAAGGTGCACGGAATGCTGTTATCTTCCTACCAATTTAGGCAAAACCTCTTTACTTGCATTTTTACAGACTTTCGAACTGCTAGGTTGGCAGGAGCTGCAGCAGGTAACAAGAGTTCACCCCATTACGCAGCGCCTAGGTCTCAAATTTGGGCTGTTGACCTTCCAGCCAACGAGCCCAGCATCTTAACCGCTGGGCCACCATACCCCCTTCTAGGCCACCACTCCCCCTTATTCAGCTTAAGACACAGGAATTTTTGTTGCAAATTATTCCTGATAATATACTGTTGACACTTTTCATAAAAGGTTGATAAATATAAAAGGGAACAAGATTAAAACTGGTCATTCAAATGTTATTGGTAATTTATTTTAAGATGCCGATACTGCATGTTATATACTGAAATTAATATTGTAAGAATTTCTTCTAAGAAAAGTAGTGCATTGGTCAGATCAAGAAAGAAGACAAAATAGCATTTTCTTCACTGGTACTGTTACTCTATATGGATGTTACTAAATTATCAATGATAAGCCTGATTTTTATCTTTGGCTCAAAAAAAATGCTTCTAATGGCTTGGAAACAATTTGCCAAATACTTTCCAGGAAATGTATGTCCCATGGGTCTTTTCAAAATGCCTTTGTTTTCATTTTTTCCAAATTACTCATTATTTGCAGTGAATTCATTGCTACTGAAAAAAAATAGTTTAATATGCCTCCTACACATAAAATAGCTAGAAATAGAAAATGAAATGTAAGCACTTTGTATCTAAGTAACTCCAGCTTATTTTTTTTCTCAGACAGGACACAAGGTGTTTTTTTTGGAGGGTGGTGATGTTTGTTTTTTTGTCCAAGGTTTTGGGAAATGGAACAGACTTCCCTAAATATACCCTCCATAACTTTGGGTTAGGCTACTACCGAGTGCAGTAGTTTTATTTTGGTGGCAACTAGAAAAGGTGTTTTTTTGTTTTCAAGCAACATGTGTTTGTTTTCACTAATATATTTGAGAAATGGATTTCATGATATAGCTTGGAACTAAATAGATTTTATGTTGATATAATTTTGGAAATTGATCTTTGCAGTAGGAGAAAGAATATGGGAAAAGCTTTGAAAACTTGCGTTTTGTTTCTTTGGCACTTAAATCCTTGCACATTTTTCTCCTTTGGTAGTAAGGAAATAAAGTATTCTGTTGATTTTTAAAAGTATGTCAATAATAATACAAATCTCATTGCCATTGTACAATTGAGAATCTATTAACTAGTGTGTCTCAGGATAATGAGTTTCCCCTTCTAGCTAAGTCAAGAACTTGATCAGGTGATAATTTCCAGAAGGACTTGAGGAATGGCTCTTTCTCTAAGTGCTGGGATAGGGTGAGGCTCAACCTAGCCACAATAAACACTGATGTTGAAAGGCTTATTCTTGGGGCTCGACATTCTAGTGCTGGTTTTATTGTCTGTTTATGTTTTATTGATGTTTGCGTGAGTCACCAGAAACATGTAGGCTACTACATGTCTTATCAGTAAATATTCATTTGGGGGAGGACTGAGATAAAGTAACAGTCTAACACCAGAGGAAAGAAAATACAAGCCAAACATACATAAAATAATCAGAATTAAGGATCATAATGAAAAGAAATGAAACCAGCAAAATAACCATCATATGCCCACAGTCTCACTCCCATTCAAAGCATACCCTCCTCTTGTGCTAGTTGGAAAAAGTGGTCCTTAATAGCTAAGGACCAGCAAAGTTAGGGCCAGATAAAATCTCTGTGGGAATGGAATTGGATTGGACAGCAGTCATTTGACCCTGTGCAATTTGATTGAATGGATAGATGAATATGGGAAAAGACAGATCCAGAGCAACCACAGGGCTGTGAAAGTGACAACTAGCAATAGCTTCATTGAGTCACACCTGGAAGCTGACAAGCAACTAGGGCAGATCCCTAAACAGAGGAGCCAATCTAGTATACAAGATACATCCATAACTGTCCAGGGAGCTTCATTTTGTATGAAGTGTAGCTTCTGAATATGTGAATGCATTACAGTAGTTCAAAGGGGACAATGACTAGTGTCAGTGTTTTAAGTAGGTATGTGATCCTTGATGCTCTCTGAGCTTGGTTGTTTCTTGAAGACATTTCATTACCCAATTAGATAACTAATGTCATCAGTACACTGATGATGCACTGATGATCTTATCTAATTGGGTAATGAAACATCAAGAAATCAACTGAGCTCAGAGAGCACCAAGGACCTCACAGTTCAACCTCGAGGACAATTTTCTCTAAGAAGGTATAGAAAGCCAACTACTATGGCCTGGAATGTATGTTGGATGGGCCTGTCAGGAAAAATCAAAGACTCAGGGATCATATTTTTATGAGTTAGAGTACTAAGGATATTGTTTTTTAAAAAATTAAAGGAAGTAGCATTCTTACATCGTAGAATGGGCTAGTTCATTCAAAGATAGCTGCACGATAAAAATCTTCTCATTCCCTTATTGTTATGTATCTCTGACAGATGGTACTTTGTAAAGAAAAAGTAAATTTTTAATACTGAGTGCAGTTGGGTCAGATGACATAGATGTCTTCTTTTCCAGTTGGTTCGTCTGTGCAATGAAGGTGCTCGAAAAATGGAAAGGACAGAAATGATGTATACTATCAACTCCCAATTAGAATTTAAAATCAAGGTAAGATACTTCATATATTTTTATGTAAACTTTTAATTTCTAATTTGTTTTAATGCTGAGTTGTCATGGTGAGAATAAGCTATGTTTGTTTTCTTATGATGAAACAGAGATTATTTAGTTGATATTTTGGAAGATAACAAACATGCTTCCTGAAAGCCATGATGCATAAAGATTATAGCACAGTTCATATTCTTGGCTAGCAAATGTCAGTTTGTCTTTTTCATTTAGAACAGTAGGAGAAACACCATTTATTGTTAAAATGCAGATGTCTATTCAAAAAATCTGGAGAAAAGGTTAAATTTGCCTTTTTAATTTTTTAGCCCTTTCCACTGGTTTCTTCTTCACGATGGTTAGTGAAACGGGGCGAATTGGCAGCATTTGTGGAAGATACTGGACTTTTTTCTAAAAGGACTTCTAAGCAACAAGTATACTTCTTCCTTTTTAATGACGTCCTCATTATCACAAAAAAGAAAAGGTAGGAACTGTACTGAACACATGCTCTTTTACAATGGAATGGTAAAATTATGCCTGTACTTCTTTTATTATATGTAAGAAATAAACAGATTATTATTATTTAGTTCTCTTATTTAAACTTTGGACAGTTAGCTGATCTTTAATCAATTGCCTTTTTCTGTGGGTATGAGGTATAAATATATATATTAATAAGTTTTTTTAAAAAAAAATCTGCTTAGATTTTTCTTTTCATTCCTGCTTGTTGAGTCAGTTCTGATTATGGAATAGTATCTTTTCTGACTTTTTAAAAAAATTCCAAATAATTAGTTTCTTGAAAAACCAAATTAAATGAGGGAGAAGAATTTTCTTCTGAGTGTCTTATATGCTGATACTCATGTTCATTAGCTAGCCATTTTCCCCAGAGTTTTTGCTTATCTATTCATCTGAGATTCTTTTAAATAGTCATATGAGAAACTAAACCTGGAATCTCATGTATTGGTGATTACTTTCAGAACCGAGCAAAATATAAGAACTTTATAAAATAATGCTGTAGTTAAGGACAATATTGTACATTGGCTTAAAATTGTTTATATATCATAAGAAGACTTTTCCAAATGCTTTACATACCAGCTAGATCATTAGATGAATTACATTTTTATAATCATCAAGAATGATAAAAAGTATCCAAGTAATTTTTCAGATCCAAAGAGCAATAAGTAACTCATTTAATATACAGTGGAATCTCACAAGACAAGACCAATCCATTCTGGAAGAATGCTCTTAGTGAGAAATGCTCTTAAAGAGAAAAGAGGTTTCCCATAGGAAACAATGGAAAGTCGGACGATCTGTTCCATGCCCCCAAAAATATTACAAAAAAATCATTTTTAATGAAATTTGATGTAGAAATGATTGTCCCTAACATCTGAAACATGTAACAATGATTAACACACAATATAAAACAGAAATAGAGCAAACTAACCAGCATTTACGGATCTGCTTCGAGGCAGATTCTGGCCTCAGCTGCTGCTAGGCCTGGCTCGGAGGATCTCCTGCCACTGCCACCACTCAAGGCAAAAGGGCCTTTTCCCTTCTCCCTCAGCAATGTCTCACAGTGTAACACACGGACAGTAATGGAGTAAACTGCACATGCCAGCGTCGACAGAACTCTCACACGGTTGCTGCCTGAATGGGAAATACAGAGCATGCTGACTGACTGTAAGTTATTGTGCGAAGCTTGCTTGTCTTGCGAGTTGCTGCTCGTCAAGCAGAATAGTTTAATTAAAAATTTTTGCTCGTCTTGCGAAAATCCCGCTTTGCAAGGTGCTCTTCTTGCGAGGTTCCACTGTACTTAATTTTCTTAGACAAAATCTGATGGTTTATTATGTTTTAGCTGAGTGCTTCTTAAGGATGGGTTGTGACCTAAAAATGAATCCTGTTGTCTTAAGAAATGGAATTATGTAATAGTTCCCAGAGGATTGAGTAACTTGTAAGTTTACAAATACAGTGGTGCCTCACAAGACGAGTAACTCGCAGGGCGAGAAACTCGCAGGACGAGCAAAAATTTTAATCAAAAAATATTCCGCTAGACGAGCCGCGACTCACGAGAC
>JANHZU010002702.1:72013-82165 GCA_032468055.1 Acrochordus granulatus | reverse complement strand
TTTTTTGATTAAATTTTTTGCTCGTCCTGCGGGTTTCTCGCCCTGCGAGTTACTCGTCTTGTGAGGCACCACTGTATTTACTTATATATTGTCTTTCCCCTTGAGGGAAAAAGATATGGTACAGGTAGAATAGAGCCAGTCTTAGATGTGCTTGTGCAGCGGAGCTTGTAAACTCATCAGTGGTTAGTTTTGGGATTCAAGAGGTGCAAGCTCATCCTATTAGTATATCGCTAATAACTGGAGGAAGTGGCTTTTAATTGTACACCACCCAAGTTGCTCTATGAATGAGATGGGTGGTCTTTAAATTTGATATATAAATAAATAATAAAATAGAGATACATTTGTTAGATTGTTTTTGAGAACCCAACCCACTATATTAAATGGAAGATTAAACTCAGTAGAGTTTCAGTGGATCTGACATATTCCTTTATCCTTACAGTGGGCTCTTTTAATATATAATACCGGTTTGCACTTCATTGCAGGTTGGTATGAAGGAGAGCGATTGCGTGATGGAGAAAGAGGTTGGTTTCCAATGGAATGTGCCAAGGAGATCACATGTCAAGCCACAATTGAAAAAAATATGGAAAGAATGGGACGTTTGCTAGGACTAGAAACAAACGTATAAGACTCTCTACAATATACATACTCTTGAATTTGCACTAAAGTCAATGGCATCTTGGTCCCTCCATTTTATAATGGTAGCAGATCAAATATAAATATATTTTAAGAATGGAAGAAATTAACCTAATTCAATGCAAATAAGGGCTTTCAAAATCAATTTCTACAACTATGAACTTTGGATTTTTTAATATTTTTAAAAATAAATGCTGATTTTATGTTAGAATAGCATTCCTATTTACAGATTTACAATGACCTACTTATTCCTGTATTTTATGTGTATTACACCTTGTTTTTAAAAGCTAGTTCCCTAGTGCATTCATTTCACCTTTCATTTTAATTAAGTAAATTATTTTGTTGCTTCAATCCCACAATAAGCATCATGAAGCAGAAATAGGCTTCTATTATGTATGCAATTGCTGAGGATGCACATGATTGGGGAAGTTGTTTGCATATTTTGAGGTAGAAAATGGCTGTTGAAATCCATGAAAAGCAACTATTGTCCAATTGACTTCAATCAAGTTGAAACACTATTGATTTCATTAAACTGTGATGAGATGTATAGACCAATGGGGAGGGGCGCGATGGCCTAGTGGTTAAGATACTGGGCTTGTCAGCCAGAACGTCAGCAGCCTGAGTTTGAGGCTCAGGTGCTGCATAATGGGGCAAGCTTCCATTATTCACCCCAATTCCTGCCAATCTAGCCATTCGAACATGCAAAACGCAAGTCAATAAACAGTTACCACCTAAATTGGTGGGAAGGCAGCAGTGTTCCATGCACCTTGGCGTATAGTCATGCTGGCCACATGACTATGGATAATGCTGGCAGTTTGCCTATAAGATGAGTACCACCCTCTGGAGTCAGAACAACTGAAAGGGGAAACCGTTACCTTATGATAATAGGAGCTATAGCAAGTTGAAGATGCAAAAGCAGAACTGACAACCATGCAAATTCTAAGGAACTGGTGCATAGATCTAGAGCCTCTCCAAATAAGATGATGGGAGATTACCCCCATGTGCTCTGGACAGTTGCTCCTCAAGAGACTGCAGGGCATCAGTCTTCTGTTTGCTGGAAGATGATGGGATCAGCCATCTTGCTCGCAACTATGGTAGAACCTGTCTGTGAAGACTCTCACTCGTCCAGGGTAATTGCATCGCAACAAAAGTTTAAAAAAACAGGCATCTGGATTGGATTTTTCAAGTAGAAGACGTTTCACCTTTTATCCAAAAGGCTATTTAAGTTCACAAACTTTCTAATCAGTTCTGGAAATTGTCTATTTGCCATTTTAAATCTATTAGAGACTTCAGAATGACAAGTTTAAGAAGTCTTCATTAGGTGAGATCATCTAAATTCTGAACAAACTATAATTCTTAATTACAAGCTTAAGAACTTAAAATATTGAAATAAACAGCAACAACTAAATAAGATTTTAATCTAAACTTATAAACAGGTTAAGGATCCAGATGAATTTGGAATATTGACTTTTACTATGAAATTTTGAAATTACCTATAAAAATAAACTTGTAGGAAACAAACTTGACTATTCTGGAAATTTCATATAACAAAAGATAAATGAGATTGTAGGAAGTGGGCACTAGAGGAGATTTAAGGATTTTAAGCAGAAGGAAAAAAATACAAGCCTGATGTCAGTTAATATCTGACTTACAAAATGATGTAACATCTGAAATATTAAAAGAAATATTTGAAAAATGGAGCCAGGTGTTAGAAATTACAATATTGACACTGTCAGTAATGATGTTTGTTTCTATGGATAGACTGTCTAAAATATGTTAATGAAGGAATGATAGATAATGGAACAAATTTTATTTGAAAAGGTAAAGTACAGAATGTGTGTCTGCAGATGACAGGCTAAGCAAATGATTTGGAAAAGGGTGCTTTACTTAATATACGAAGGAAACTGAATGAAGTTAAAAAAAATTAAGAAACAAATGATAAACTAAAAGAATGACCTGGAAAATGTTTTCTAATTGGATTTAGCAAAAGAGGCTTGTTAAAGTCTTGAAGAAATCCTGAGATGGGAAATACAGAATTAAAAAGAAAGCAAATTCTATAATAATATTTGATTGAATTAATGATTGTTAGAAGTAAAAGGAATATAAAGGTAGTTTATTTGATCAAGGTTAAGATAAGACTTTTTTTGCAATGTACTGGCAGAAGACTTGTTGACATAAATGGGATATGGGATGAAGAAATATATCTTTATACCTTTTTACTCCCATAAGGTTAAACATTTGTTTATACTTGTGATGGTTAGAAGTAACTTCTAAAAATGTAACTTCATACATTTCTTTTTTTATTCTTTTTTTCCTGCACTTTTTATTCTGTCTTTCCATTCTCTTTCTCTAAGTTTAGTTTGTGTTAGGTTTTACTATTGTAATTAAAATACTTAATAAAAAATTATGTATTTTTTTAAAAAAGCATATACTGTACTGTGATTCACTTAACAGCTTTTCATACTTGAGAGTTCTAAATAGTATTTATTAATACCTTTGCTCTCTCACCTTCACTTGTCTCTGTTTTGAAAGGGGAAGGCAACCAGGGATATAAAAATAAGGGAAAAATCAAAACATGGAGCAGATTGAATAAAAAGGTAATTTAATGGTTTTTAAAAAGGTTTGTATGGTAGATGCATTTTGATCCAACAGAATAAAATCTAATGGTGTCTTGTTAAGAACAAAACTCAACAGTATTCAATGCATGTGTACAGGACAGCTGGTCCATACCCCCCCCCCAAAAAAAGAGATGCTACAATAGAAGACTTAAAATTTCAGTGAACTACAAGTATGACTACTTGGAGTATAACCTGCAAAAGTCCAGGTGGCCATTAAATGAGAGCAGATATGGGGGAGGGAAAGAAATTGCTTAGTTGTTCACCGCCACCTACTGGTCATCTGGATTATGGTAACTATACCACAGGAAACTGAATTTCCATAAACTACAAGAAAATCTTACTAAGCGAGATATGGAGGATAGATTATGGGCAAACTGTTTTGTCTCTTTTAAATTACATATGCTGTCTTTGTCATTTCATTCAAATGCTGAATCAGGGCCAGACACTTGAATTGCACAAAAATAATCTCCTTATTTTTGAAATTCCTTTAATTTCCTTCTACTTGTTTTTGTGTTCTGAAAAGATGTAGCATTTCTTCCTTTTTGGCCCACGTACGTGAGAGATGGAGAAGCCATTCCATTAGTAACTTGGTAGTAATAGAGAAAACAGCTCTTTATTAAACTCCTTGTTATGGTATTCAGACTGAACCGTTGTAATATTGGAATGAGTTATTAGACCACCCAGAAGCCCTCTGAAAAAGCTTCTCCAAGCAAAATCAAAGCCATATTATTCTGGCAATGACAGCTGCTGCTTGCAAATCACATTTAATATTTATAGTCCCATCGGACATTGTTCTATTCTGCTTAGGTTCCATTTAGCATCCTGCAGAAGTTTCTTCTGCTGCTCTGTGATGGAATGAATAATAATACATCAAGAAAGCCAGGAAGAGTACGATGTACTCCTACATGAATTGCTACAGATACGGAAACACTGCTGCTGAATCTGTTCTCTGGGCTATTGAGACACCGACTTTAAACCCTGGTGCTTTACTTCAGAGGAACCCTAAATCATTCTGCTGTAGTGTGAAATGATTAAGAACTGCACTGAGGAGAAGAGTTATCTTAGTAGCTGTGATTCAAATAGTACTGCAAAAGAACCCGTTGCCTCCATTGCTGTATGTATATTTAGTTGAAGAGAATGTACTGTGGCATTTTCTCACTACATAAACAATGTTGGAATGAACATTTGAGGGTAAAGGGGAGGATGGATGGGAATAGGCTGATTCCTTTAATGCTATGTATTTTGAGTGTATATCCAAGCAAGCATTTAACATTGGTGTGTGATACTCAAACACACAAATTTTTTTTTAAAGTTTTGTAATTTTTCTTTTCCATTCACCCCTATTTCCAAAGTAACTGTTCAGAGGAAGGCACTTCAAATGTCTTAAAGCACAGGAGTAACTAAATTTGTTATAATAATTATTCAAATGTACTGTTGTGAAATGATGCTTTTTCATTAAAGAGGAAACTAGAGCTATCCCATATATTATTTTAAATGGTTTAGAATTGTAGCAAGGTTTGACATGGATCATAATCACAGTGCTCTAAACTTGCTTTTCCTGGTTTAAATCACAGTACAATTGGAGTTCAGATGTGATAATTTGCCTAATTGATTTCAAGTTGTTTTAAGCAGTTTTTTTATTATTAAAGCAGCCCATTGGATTATGTAAAGTATTCTTACATGACTCCTGTATTTCTGTTACAACTTTGAAAACACTTTTATCACATGATGTACATAGGAATTAATTTGCAGTTGTAGTCATAATTTATCAATTTAAATTTGTAATGCATTTACTTATACAAACAGACATTGCTTTTTACTGATATGTTCTAGCAATCCCTTTTTTCAGCATGGTTCATCATTTAATAAGAATCAAACATCTAAAAAAATCTGTATTTTTTTCCTCAAGGTAGATGAAAAGTTCTCTAATATGTAACATAATAATACGTATAATAGCAGCCTATGAATAAATTTCTAATAAAATATATGTTAATGCATGGTCCAAAATCATTGCTATAAAGCAACTAACATTTAGGTTTCCACCAAAAAGATGCAACATTTTTGAGATTATTTTACAGTCATAGATCATAATGGAAGTTATGCAATGCATGTGGCCTTAAGAGATAATTGTGGATGGTTACTTTCTATGTATGTATCCCTTTGTAAATAAACCTTGTTTTCACAGTGTCATGAGGTAGACTAAGCAGATCTCACAGCACTGTTACCTTTCTCAGATCATGTTGCCACTGCTCTGACAAGAAAACCAAGTCTGAAATGAAGCCAGGTCCGCCCCAGGGATGTCAACTTGAAGTCCCCCAGAACCGTAAGTCCAGCAACTCAGGGAGGGTAGTCGATACATTATAGGGAGGCTGGTACAGGAGCAATCCCAACTACTCCCATAAACCTAACTTCAGAAACAGGTCTCACACCAGCAAAGCCACTGACAGCTACCAGAAATTCCCTGATGACAGCCCTGGGGTCTTGGCTGGCACCAAACCCTAAACCAGCTGGCCATATTTCCAAGAAGACAGCCTCCCACGCCGTCTGGGCCCAGCCAGATCTTGGTATTACATAAGATCCCAAATAAGAGGAGCCTTGTTATTAACCAACCTGCCATTAAGGAGCAACAGTCAAAAACCCAGAATCCCGTCCGTCTGCTGAGCAGGACCTAGGCATGAGCACAGAGGGGCAGAAGACACCACCAGTATCAAGCATCGGAGGCATCTTCCCCATGTGCTCCCATCAAAATGTCCCGTGCCTATCACCACTCGGATTTAACAACCTGTCCCTAATCCCCCAGATATTTCATTACCTCCTAACCCTGCCTCCTGTACCTATGGTACTCCATCCCAAACAGACAACCAGATGCTCACAACCTGGGGCAGTGGTGAGTTCAGCACCTGCTCTCAGCACAAGATCGGAGTAGGTCTGTCCACCAACTTGCTCCTCTGCTGTACCTTGAGCCAGTCACTCAGTTGTCCTTTGAGCCTGTTCCTCTCCTTCCACTAACTGGCCCACTGTTTCTCCAGTTCACTGCAGCTTTTCTTCTGGCTGGCAACTAATCCCAGCTTCCTCAGCTGTGCCAATAACTTAGTTTTGCTTTCCAGCCGCCACTTGGCTGACTCCACCACTAAGGGGGTCAAGCCAGTTCCTTCTCTGCAGGTCAGTAGTTCAATAAATTTGAAGGCTTGTCTTGCAAAGCTCGGCTAATCACTGCCACCAGCACGTCCCCGGTGTTTAGGTATTTTCTGACATTCAGCTGACTGCTTCATCATTGGCAGGGCTCCATCAAGGTCTCCTGGTTGGTCTCGGGCCTCAAATTGCTGAGTTGCTTCTCTGCTCTGCTGCTATCAGTTGATGGTTGTCACCACTGCTGCCGCTCAGCTGTTTCAGGCGGCTTCCAGCATCTCTGTAGTCCCACTTTCATTTTTTCACTTTCTAATCTCATCAATTAACCTCGCTATCTCTAACCTCATGGACTACTGTATACTTTGATTTGCGCTAAGTTTGCTACTTCAGCCTCTGGTACCAAAATAATTTGTTCTATTGAAGATGTCAGCTATTATTAAATAACAGATAAATTTCTCCTACAGTCTGGTGTTAGAAATGGGATGAACAGAGCAAAGGAGGAGGAGTGGCATTTCTATAATAAATACAAGAGCAACCTGCTGCTAGAGTACAAATTGCTCAGGATTATACTCTGTTACCTCTGTGTTTAGTGAAGCTGCTCAGTTTAGAGGGGACCCTCTCTATCCATGTGAGTCTATCTGAGGCTATATAAAATGGAAAATAATGGATCCAAGTGTCTGGCCAATCTGACATGAATTCAGTCTGGAAAGGAATGTCTGGTACTTCCTAATTTTGTCCAAGGAGCTGGACCATCAAAGGGTGAACCAGAGGAGATTCTCTCTAGGATGATGAAAAGTGTCTATGGCTCTGAAGCCAGTAGATATATCTGAAAGCAGCATCTCTACACAACGTCTAGTCAAGAATTCCAATTCCTGCTTCAGGAAGCATCTTGTATCTTGCAGAATTTCTGCTTTTCGTTTGGAAAATATGCCTGCCACTGGGAAATTCCTGGCACTCATTGTTAAGGTTAAAAAACACCATCTTAAACAAACTCCTGACAGGCACAGAAGATGGATGCGAAGCAATGGCAGTCATGCTCTGATTTCCTCCAGCAAAAGATCAAGCTCCAACTTCCTACATGAATTTGACTTCATCTTTGATGACTTGGAGACTAGCTAAAATTTTAGCCAATTGCAACTGATGAGCTTTTACATGATTAGGTACTCCATTCAGGCTTGTTTCTTGGAATCTATGCCTCTACTTTAATTAGCAAGCACTCTATAAGTAGTATTAAATTTTCTTTCGTCTACTGCACCTAAGAATGTCTGCTTTGTTTATAGGATGGAGAGAAATAATGTTCCACTTGAATTTTAATATAACCTTTCCTAGCAGTTCTCAATTTTACAAGTGAACTGGAACATTTTTTTTCAGAATTGTGCCTATTAAAGACAATATGCGTATATAGAAAAAGTATACTGGAACAAACTTCAAAAAATATTTAGGAAACTTCATAGAAAAACAAATATACAAATTTTGGACATAGTTTATGTAAACCTAAGGAGTTCATCAGGTTACAGGATATCAAGATCATGGGAAGTGATAATACCATCTATACTGCATAGTGAGGCCACATTTGGAATATTGCATCCAGTTCTGGTCACCACAATACAAAAAAGAGATTCTGAGGCCCTAGAAAGAATGCAGAGAAGAGCAACAAAGATGATGAAGAGTCTGGAGGCTAAATCATGCAATAAACAGCTAAAGGAATTAGGCATGTTTAGCCTAACAGAAGGCTGGGGGGAGACATGACAGCAGTCTTCCAATACTTCAAAGGCTGCCATGGGGAAGAGGACATCAATTTATTCCCCTTAGCACTTGAGGGCAGGACAAGATGTATTGGATAAAAGCTTGTCAGAGGGAGACCCAACCTGGAAATGAGGAATTTCCTGACAGTAAGAAATCAGTAGAACAGCTTGTCTCCCGGAGTTGTGGGTGTTCCATCAATGGAGGTTTTCAAGGTAAGATTAGACACCCATTTGTCTGGGTAGTATAAGGATTGCTGCCTTGGGCAAAAGGTTGGATTAGAAGACCTCCAAGGTGCCTTCCAGCCCTAAGATTCTATGAAACACAAAAGACATAGTAAACAAAACAAAAGGTCACACAAGCACCTTCTATAAAATCACAATTAATATTTTAAGTTTTCTAAGAATTAGACTCACATGCCCTAAAAAGACGGCCATATCTCATTTTTATGGTTTAAGAAAAACTTTTAAATGGATTGACTACATCAATATTAAGTTATCTTCATGTTTTTGCTTAAGATTAATTTGAATTGTTTAAGTAGATGCTGCTTAAATCCAGATTTTGCAAGAAATATTAAAGGAGTCATGCAGCAAATGTTCAACAGTGACATTCAGACACTGCCAACATAATAGCTCTGTCATAAACCATGTATTTCCCTATTCTTGAAATAACTTTACAAATATTCTCATAATCCTATGATTATAATAATTTTGTGCATTATGAACATTAGGAAAATATCAACATTTCTAAGTCTGAACACTCTCCAGACTTAGAGAGTGTGAATTTCAACTCCCACAAATCTAATCTAGGAAAACGGGGAATTCAGGGAGTTGCATACATTAGGATAGTGTCCAACTTGGATAGACTGATTTTTTAAAAAAGTAGTACATGGATTCAATTACTGTATAATTCAGGGAGAATTTTTAAAAATTAAAACTTTACATTATTGAAACAGAAGTCTGGTTTCTCCTTAGCATGCAATTAAAACATACTTGATTCCATTAGAATCTGAAGAGCTTTATTTCTATTCCACAGCCCCAATCCAATTATGCACTAATTTACCAAGAGAAGAAATTCCCTGTCATCCAACCAGCTGGCAGATAATGCTTACAGCATATCAAATGTTCATCAACATTTTATGGTGAACATACTATATAAGAAAGCCATGGTTGCTGAAAGTCAACATGTTATTTCTTATATGGTATACATAACAGCTGGAATGGAATAGGTATATTTACTCTTATTCCTAAAAAATGCAAACATACACCCACAATCACTTTTCAATAATTTCACAGAATCGTGTAGGCCAAAGAATATAAAAATCAGTCCATTTTTTATTTCATTCAACTTTTACCAGAGAGAATTAAAAGTTATACAAGAAGCAGCAAATAAACATTATACACATAACACAGTATCACAGATGATAATGCACTCAGAGCTATGTAAACAAGTAATTTACACACTGCATGTTATTTACACAAAACCATTATGAAATATTAACATTAACAATGAAAATTCCAAGATGCCCAAATATAAAAATATTAAGATGGAAAAAAAATTGGTAGCACTGACATTTTTAACAGCAAGGGAACACTATTAATTGTATTGTTCATTTTGGAATCAAGGGGCAATGTTTCTTGAAGTTTCATTCTCTTGTGTAGTGATTAAGTCTATAATAGCTGTCAACACTGCAGTGTCCCTTGATGTGGTATTGTTCCAGTCCACAGGTTGTGGATTTTCTATTTTCTCTTGCAGAAGGTCATCCAATTCTTTTTTCAAATCCTGAGGATTAGAAAGAATTGTTTGGGAAAGTGAGTAGCAACAATTTTTTACCATTATAGGTTGTCCTCAACTTACCACCACAATTGGGGACGGAATTTGAGTCACTAACCAATGCAGTTACAGTGGGGCAAAAAAGTATTCAATCAGCCACCAATTGTGCAAGTTCTCTGACTTAAAAAGATGAGAGAGGCCTGTAATTGTCATCATAGGTATACCTCAACTATGAGAGACAAAATGTGAAAACAAA
>JANHZU010002702.1:52962-63254 GCA_032468055.1 Acrochordus granulatus | reverse complement strand
AGATGTTAGGGACAATCATTTCTACATCAAATTCCATTGAAAATGATTTTTTGGTGAATATTTTTGGGGCGTGGAACGGAACGTCCGATTTTCTATTGTTTTCAATGGGAAACCTTGTTTCGCTTTAAGAGCATTTTGCGCTAAGAGAGTTCTTCCAGAATGGATTAGTCTCGTCTTGTGAGGCACCACTGTATCTTTAAAGGGGAGAGCACGGACAATGGTTTTAATAAAGGAGAATGAGCTACTAAATTGTTAAGTTACTTGCATATTAAGTTACTTGTAGTATTATTGTTTTATATCCAAGTTGGCATATTTATATAAGGGTATTTGTTTTTATTCCAAACACAATTTGTTTTTATACCAAACACAATGTTTCATCACATGATAAACAGAAAATGAGGGCCAGAAGCTGAAATTTCAAAGACATTATTTGCATTTTTGATCCTTTGGTCAAAACAAATGGTAGAAAATTTGAATACTGGTTCAGACTACAGACTAATTAATGCAGAAGAAACCAGAATATAAACAATATTCATACAATTCTGAGTATGATTTTTTAAAAAAATTATTGAACAGAAATACGTAAACACAACATGAAACTTTCATTTAAAAAATTTTAGAATGTGAAACTGATAAATGATTAAAATAAATGTCTGTTGCTAATGGTAGTTAATTTATTTACATTTTATTTATAAATACAATATTTAAATATTTTATTATATTTATAAGTGACAATTTGTTGAGTTAGATGCAAGTCAAAGAAAAGAAGATGTATCATTTCAAAAAAGAACATCTTCTGAATTTGGGAAACTGCAATTTTAAATTTGCAATTTATACTAAGAATAACTTTTATACAAAAAAGAAAACACTATTTGTTACAGTAGATGCATTATTCTGTGCTAAATATAAATGAATGCTTTAATAGTAAAAAGTGCATGTACTTGCAATTCTTTAAATTTTCAATCATCATTCTACAGTTAAGTATGGAATACATCTGTTAGTATGAAAGTAAGAGAAAAAGATACTTACCAACTCCTTTAGATGTTTTATGGACAATAATACAGCATCAGGTGATGGTGGATCCATGAGTTTCATCAGAAAGTTTGCAATGCCTCCAAGTTTCAAAATCTGAAAAAAACATAAAGACTTGGATAAGTCTCCCTCAGTGCACCTCTTTCCCCCAGCCCCTCTGCATTTGCATCACACATACCACCTGCACATCCTCCCCAAATTTCACCGTGCCTCCCTTGCAACCCCATGCACTCTCCCCGACCCTTGCCACACCTCCCTCACATTATGCACCCCTGCAAATCTCTGTGCCTCCCTTGCGCTCTCACCAAATCCTGGTACTCCTCTCTCACACACTTGCGCATAACCTCACACTTCTTCAACCCTTGCCATGGCTCCCTCAGACATCCCACATTGTCCTTGAGCCTTCCCATCCTTTTCCTCATACTCTTGTGCAACCCATTTTTACCTCAAAGCAAAATAATGACGATGGTGATGATCTTCATTTAAACCTTACAGCTAAACAAATAGGATCAGTTTTAATTAAGATTATTTTTAAAATGTACTGTCAACTTGTTATTTTTTATTCTTTTGTTTTGTTACTGATTTCTGCATTCCCTACATCTTCTAGAACCTTAACTTTGAATTCAATCACCCAGTTTCAGAATTATTGTAGAAGTTGTTGAATGACCAATTCAACATTTTTACTGAAATCAGTTTCCTAAAGAATAAGAGCAAACCAGTATATGTTATCATTGTCTGAGTTATGTAAATTACCTTGATTTGCAAACATAGCTCCTCCAAAGGTGTCCTCAGGATTTCAGGCAACTGATAATCATCTAACAGACTGGCACGAAGACCATTATACAAGTGATAGCAGTGGCCGGGTTGAACTCTATAAAATGATAAATATATTCTATTAAACAATTGTTTTCCAATTAGTAACAAGTAATTACAAATATTTAGTCGCACTTTTTTAATCTAACAGTGTTACATATAAATGCAGTCTGAATAATCTAAATTAACTGCAGTGGGAACACATCAAGTTTAAAACCTATGCCTATCTAGTATATCATTTGGAAGTACTTATAAGAATAGTCAATGGGCAAACTTCTTGTGGCCAAAAGCCACTCTTTTAACAGTTCGGAAAGGCAATAATATGTAATATGGAAAAACATCCAGTCACTAATGAGAGCGAGCTTGGTTTCTTTGGGGAATATCGGGGAGGGAGAGTTTGTTTTTTCAATCATGAGATGCCTATCATACAGCTTTTCATCTGCTTTCCACCTTAAAAGGGATGAAAACAGTGCAGTTCTGTTTTAATGAGTTCTGAAAGTTGTATTTTCAATTGATACCGAATCAACTTATAATCAACTGAGACTGAACTGTCTTTTTTAAATGAGCAAGGTTACTAAATGGATAAAATATATTACTGATAAATCCTCATTGAATGATTAGTTTACAAATATATGCACCATCATCAACTTAACAGAAAGGATTTGGCCTTCTGAGTTCAACCTCTCACAGTATCTGTTCATATTTGCAGGGAATGGAAGAAGCTGAATTCTTCTCAGGCCTCTGGCAATTTTCAGTGATGCAATGGTTCATATACATTTGTCAGAGAGATTTGTCAGAGAGATTTTAGAGAAATCTCATGTTTTTTAAGTCAGATTACATACAACTTTTTAAAAACATCAGCATCAAGAGACCATGTGAAAATTAAAATCCAGCTACCGAATTGATTGATTAAATTTATATGCCGCCGAAATCCAAAGACTCTCAGCATTGATGCAATTTTTAAATTAAGCTTAAGTTCCAGAGAAATCAATCATGTTAATAATTGGTGAAAACATTATAAAAGATTAACACATGCAATTCTGAAATCTATTTCAATAATTTAAGCAACTGGCCAAGTGAACTATAAAGATAGCAAGGGATGTGTTTGATAAAGCAATTTCTAGTCATGCCCTGAAATAATTACCATAAAATATACTGGGCTCTATATTGCGCTACCTTGATTTTCCACTCATCAAAAAAGTATTAAAATTAGAAAAATCAAATCATCAAATAAAACTGCAATAGGAAAGCAATAAGACAGACTTCAACATTAAGAAAGAATCTGCAGTAAAAGGAAAAAATGAAAAGTCTTTTAAGCTAATTAGAAAATGTTCTGAACGAGCAAACATTTTTCACTTAACTGATTTCATCATAGTAGGTCTTACACTTACCTGCCTGCTCTACCTTTTCTTTGCTTGGCATTTGCTTTGCTAACCCATTCTGCGGCCATCGTGCTGATATTATTCTGTGTATCAAAATGAGTTTCTTTTATCTTTCCTCCATCTATAACATAAACTACATCATCTATGGTGATACTGCAGAAATGAGAAAGAGAAGCAATTCATTTATCTGTATCATACAGATTCTTAGCTAATCCCTATATAAAATAATTTTCTCCTTGTAAGACAAAAAAATTATTCTTCATTTTCCATGGTTGCTTATGAATCAAGACATAAGGAACAGCAACACGAACTGTCTGCTGCTTTGTTTTTTCCTTTACCAAAACGTTCAAGGAAAATATAAAAGGTAAGCCTGGGCATACTCAGTATGAATGCTCCCATTAAACAAACAAAATGCTACAACTATTAGAGGATAAATGTACACTGTAATATTAGAATTAAACCACAAAACAAGACATATTTTGCATAAAACTGATGGAAATGCTTAATAACTATGCTAAGTATTTAATCTTTGATACAGACTCTTAATCCTACATGTAATTATCTACATTTTCTCAGTATAAATTTCCAGACTTTGAGAATCAAGTCATTGAAGAGCATGTCCCTTAAACCAAATAATCTTCCTGACTCTTTTTCTATACACATATAAATAGTAAACATTAAACAAGACAGGAAAACACTCTATTTGGAAAATAGCAAAGGCAATATACAGTTAAAAAAACAGTTTCAGATGTGCTTTCTGAGGCATAATAAAAAAAAAACTTTTTTATTTATTCTGTTAACCTGCCTTGGTCAATTTGATGCTTTCTATAATTTCCCAGCACTGTCACTCCGTATCTTGACTTGGAATTCTGCAGTTCTTGGCTCAACAAAATTATAGCAGGTTCAGCAAAGTTGCTATAGGCACTAAACCTAACTTCAAACTCAAGACTGCAACCCAGTTTATAAATGCTGAAAATGCCTAGAATCTTTTGGACATCCTTGAAAATATCTAAGCAAAGTTGTCTAATAATGCAAAAATAGAGAAATAAGGTTTACAAAACATTTACCTCCATTTACCCCATTTACAAAGAAATCATCTCAGTTTATTTAAATGTTTGCTAATAAGTTAATTTCATGTACTACTAGAAGCATAAACTAAGGTTTACCTAGTCTCAGCAATGTTTGTAGCAATTACAATTTTACGAACTCCAGGAGGGGTCTTTCTAAACACCTACAGAAAAAAAACAGCATGGAAAATGGAGACAGAAAGAAAAGTAGTTATAATAATCCATTTTTTAATTCTAAATTGGCTTTAAATTATTTCAGTTAAAACACTTAAACAATGAATATTTCACTTGAACCATATCATTAAAATAGCAAGTAATAGCAAGCAAATAGAAACAAAAAAAAATGGAATAAGGGAGCAGGAGCTAAATGTCTTACATGTGGAACAGGCATGCCCCAATTAATGGGATTCACTAACTGAATGGATTTATTCTTGCTATGTCTAAATATGATTACCACCAATGATATTTAATCTTGAAAAACCAGTGTTTCAAAGTAGGAGAATTTCCCCTAGTTAAAGCATTATGTTATTGATCTTAGAGTTGTATTTATTATTTATTTTGCAGTCTTTATAATTCATCTCAGCCCCAAAGGACTTGTGTGGTGTACAACACTGCTCAAAGGTTGGTGATATAAAACCATTCTATCACATGTGAGATTTAAGATGACTATTTTTTGAGTATGTTTTTAATCTCTGCAGAATAGGAATATGTTGACTTTTCACATGACTTAAAAATAAAAAAAAATAATTTTGCAAAAATCTGGACTAAATTTAATTCAGCAACAAATGTTGTATACAAATTTAAAGTATTCTTCAGCAGATGCATGCACTTTCTACATCAGATAGTCCTTGCTTAGTAACCACAATTAGGACTGGCAACTACATGCTTAGCACCTAAGCAAAACATCACATGACTGCAACTTACGATTTTACTTCTGCTTTCTCTATTAACTCTGCTTGTCAGAAGCCAACTGCAAATGGGAATCAGACCTGGCTCTGTTAACTGGCATGGAGTGATAAAAAGGATATGCAATCCTGGAGGTGGGGGATGATGTGAGGGTGCTCTGTATTCTGTGTCTGTAACTTTTTAAGTTTAACTCTGTTTTAGTTAAGATTTTATATTATAGTATTTTTATTGTAAGCCATCCAGAGTCACTTGAGTGAGATGAGTGATGTAGAAATGTGACAGATAAATAAATAAATGCTGTTTGCAAAGCTATTATTGTGATCACCTGACTGTGGGATGCTGCAACAGTCACAAATGCAAGAACTGGTTACAAAGCTATTATTTTTTACCCTTTTGCTATTTCGAACCATTGCCAAACAAAAATGTTGGTAAGCAAGGACTATCTGTATAAATAAGATTATTAAAAGTACAGTCTTCAGCAATTATACGTACCTGAGTCTGGTTAACAGTAGGCATCAATGAATGCAAAGGTATAATGATAAACCTATCTGAAAGTGAAAATAAGCATGATATTGTATGTGAAATTCAGTTGGAAAACAGAAAAAAGTAAAGAGCTGAAATATAAAAATAAAACCAAATAAATAGTTCTCAAATGTATTTTCCAATTAATAAAAAAAGAACTTTTAAGTTTTACTGGATATGAATTTAAACATTTGTTGTTAGAAAGAGCAGGAATACTATTCATAATCAATATTAGAATAGGTATTGAATAAGTTGCATTTGAGGGAAAGAACAATGGTAAGCATATAATCAAAATTTTCCCAGTCATCAGTGACATATAAAACATTTGAAAGGATGAATCACTCGATCTGTGGAAATCTGAGGTTCTCCATCTCTGGAAATTTTTAAGGAAGAACTGAAGACTCACTTTAATAAGTTTTTTTGCACATTACAGAGGGTTCACTAGATGATTTTTGTCCTCCATTCCAAACCTACAATTTGTTAAGCTTTTTCAACCTTACACTGCAATTAACAGACAAATCTATTTAGAAGTTAACCCTACAAAGTTTAATTGGATGTACAGTTCTGCGTAAAAAAATTCAATCCCTGTAGAATTTTCTGAATGTTTGCCCATTTACCCCAGAAAGTTATTAGAGGTTTGCATAATATTATGTAAAGGTAGTCTAAACGACCAAATAATAACAAAATTTGGTAACATTTGAGTTGGCACTACCACCTCTATGCTTTACAGCTTATTTTAAATGCAGTTACTTTAAATTCCTGCCAGACATAGCACCACCCTTATTCAGTCATGTGAAAAAGAAAGTACACCCTCTTTGAGTTCTATGTATTCGGTTTTGTGGATCAGGACAGAGTAAAAATCATCTGGTCCTTATTCTTAAAAGTACAACCTCAAATGAACAACAATACATTACATGTATTGAACAACAATACATGACAAATTATACCATGTCATCATTTATCTTACAAAAAGAAAGCCAAAATGGAGAAGCCATATGTGAAAAACTAAATACACCTTATGATTCAATAGCTTGTAGAACCACCTTTACTAGCAATAACTTGAAGTAATTGTTTTCTGACTTTATCAGTCTCTCGCATCATTGTGGAGCAATTATGGCCCACTCTTCTTCCAACATTGCTTCAGTTCATTGAGGTTTGTGGGCATTTGTGTATGCACAGCTCTCCTGAGGTCCTGCCACAGCATTTCAATCGGATTGAGGTCTGGACTTTGACTGGGCTATTCCAACATCTTGATTCTTTTCTTTTTCAGCCATTAATATTCAATTATCATAATATTAATAATAATATCAAATATCATAATATTCAATTATAGATTTGCTGGTGTGCTTGGGATCATTATCCACTGCATGACCCAATGTCATCCAAGCTTCATCTCTTGGACAGACGGCCTCACATTTGACCCTAGAATACTTTGGTATACAAAGGAATTCATGGTTGACTCACTGACTGCAAAGTGCCCAGGTCCTGTGGCTGCAAAACAAGCCCAAAACATCACCCCTCCACCATTGTGCTTGACGGTTGGTATGAGAGGTTGTGCTAATGTGCTGTGTTTGGTTTTTGTCAAATATGGCACTGTGCATTATGGCTGAACATCTCTACTTTGGTTTTGTCTGTCCAAAAAACAGTGTTCCAGAAGTCTTGTGATTTGTTCAGATGCAACTTTGCAAGTCTAAGCCATGCTGCCATGTTCTTTGGAGAGAAGACAAGGCTTTCTCCTGGCAACCCTTCCAAACAAACCATATTTGTTCAGTCCTTTTCTAATTGTACTGTTATGGACTTTTAACATTTCACATGCTGAGGCTTGTAGAGCCTGAGATGTAACTCTTGGATTTTTTGCAATTTCTCTGAGCATAGCACAGTCTGACCTTGGGGTGAATTTGTTGGGAAGTCCATTTCTGGGAAGACTGGCTTGCATGTTTTCCACTTGGGAATAATCTTATTCTTTTATTTTTCAAATTTTATTTTTATTGCTATATTTTTGTTTGCTTTTGTCAAGGTATTTTCATTTTTTTTGTTGCATTTTTATTGTTCATCTATTGTGAGCTGCCCAGAGTCACTATAATGAGTTGGGCAGGAAACAGTCTAAATATAAGATTTTATTTATCAAATATTGATAAATAAAATAATCTTCCTCACTGCAAAATGATGGACTTTAAATGTTTTGGAAATGGTCTTATAACCCTTCCCAGATCGATGGGCAGCAACAAGTGCTTCTCTAAGATCACTGCTGAAGTCTTTACTCTTTGGCATTGTGTTAACACACACTTCAGTAATGGAAACCAGAAAACTCCTAAAACTTAGGCTTTTATAGAGGTAGTCACACTTGCTCATGATCACTTGATTAAGGGCACTTGATTAGCAGCACCTGGTTGCTACTTAGGTTTTTCATGCCTAAGGAAGCAGTAAGGGTGTACTTCGTTTTTCACACATGGCTTTTTCATTATGGCTTTCTTTTTGTAAAACAAATAATGACATGGTATATTATGTATTGTTGTTCATCTGAGGTTGTATTTACCTACTTTTAAGAACTGCTAAAGACCAGATGACTTACTACATCCTGATACATAAAATTATATAACCCAAAGTAAGTGTACTTTTTTTCACATTACTGTAATCCCAAAAATCCATTATTGATCCATTTGTCTACAGAACAGTCTCTAAGAAGTTTGAAGAGTCATCCATATGTATTTTGGTAGTGCCTGCATAGCTTTTTCAGGAGAATATTAAAGTTCTTCTTAGCAAGCAATTTCCAACTTGTTACTGATTATTCCATCAGCCCTGTTTGTATTTAGCAATTTTCTGCTACTAAAATCATCAACACTAACTTTAGGCAAGTGATAGACACCTACAGATCCTGATTAGTGTTCAGGGTATCTTTATGGCTTTGATGATGATTTTAAGTCATGAAACTGGAGTGACTTTGACCAGCTAGGGCATTCTTGGAAAAATTTTCTATGGCCCCAAATCATATTCATTTCAAAACTTTGTCTCTAATTATGGATTAGCCAAATCCCAAAACTTTAGAAAAAGTTTTGTAATCTTTTCCCAACCAATGACTTTTTAAAATAAGGATATTCCAGATTTTTTAAAGTGAGGCATGATATAATTCCAGAATAAGTACAGTAAAATTCTCACTATGATTTGAGACACATTTTAAAAAAATTAAATAGAGCAGAATTAGCCCAATCACCCAACTATTTAATGAAATACACAACTTACTTTAATTATTTCTATTAAAATTGATTGAAGGAGGAGAATAATTACTTTTTAATCATTTAAAATTATTTTTAATTTAATTAAAAATAATTAATCAAATTGAAGTAGGAGAATAATTATTTTTTGAATTGAATTATATGAAAAAACACTAAATACTGGTGTTATCTGTTAGTTAGACTTTCCTTATATATTAGCAAAGTCTATATATAGCACTGATGATGTTCAGTGGCAAAGACATGCAAACATTCAGAAAATATCAAAGGCATACATTTTCCACAGAACTGAATATTCACAGGACTGTAGCTTAAATCTATTAATATGAACAATCATCAGCTAAAATGGGATAGCACATGTATTTAACACATTAATGTTATTGTTGCTGTTATCATCATCACCATCTCGACCTATTCCTTAAAATTATTACCTACAGATACTGCTATTTCAACTACACAATTCAACAGTCCCATTTCAGCTAATGTGTTACTTCAAAATCAGGATTTGAACATTTGCTAAAGAATAAAATGCCATGCAAAGCAATGGCAAACATAAAAGGGAGAAAAGGTTCAGAATTCCAACTGCAAAGGCTCAATATTATGTAGCTGCACATAACTTTGCTCTTTAGATTACAGTAGTTGCCTGACAGGTGTTGATTTACTTGTTCATCCAAATTTAATATAAGTCAATGTACATCTGAATATTATTTACTGAATTGTTAAGTTCAAATTCTATGAAAAGTCTAGTTTATCATATGCTATGAAAAAACTATTTCAATTATAAAATTTACCTGATTGAAACATAACGTGAGATACCAGAAGATCATGCAGGGTGCTAATGTTATCCCATCCAGGAAGAAATACTAGAATTGCACCTTCCTGGATATAAAACAGGTATATTAAACAACACATCTGCATTTTTAAATTCATAAATATAGCATACAATATAGTCATATACATAGGTCAGTCTGTTTAAACAAGATCAGAAGTAGGGAAGCTCTCATTTGCAGCCAAGGCCTATTTTTTTTTCTTTTTTTCCAGCCTCCATCAGCCAAAGGCTATACTGTGCCAATTAAACTGAAGGAAGATAATTTGGAAATTTTCAACACTAAAATCTCTCCTTTCATGATTGTGGGGAATCTGGAGGAAATTTACAAATACAAGAGCACAGATTACATACTGGAAATACTGTGGAACCTCACAAGACGAGACCAATCCGTTCTGGAAGAACGTTCTTAGTGTGAAATGCGCTTAAAGCAAAACGGAAACAATGGAAAGTCGGACGATCCGTTCCACGCCCCCAAAAATATTCACCAAAAAATCATTTTCAACAGAATTTG
>JANHZU010002702.1:24262-41967 GCA_032468055.1 Acrochordus granulatus | reverse complement strand
AATCTCGCGGCCCTTCAGGTGAGGAGGGTGACGACCGCGCCCGCCGCCCCCGCCGCCGCCGGAAGAAGAGGCCGACGAGGACTGCGAAGCGCGGGGCCCGCCCCCACGGCCCCAAGCCCGGCGGTGCTCATAGCTCATCGCGGACCCGCAAGAGAAGCGCGGCTCGAAGGACCTTCTTCTCCGACGGTAGATGCAATGACCTCCGGAAACAGAACAAACCACAACCTCAAGCCGGCCCGACTCCGGATTATTACTTCCGTTCGGAAACGAAAAGCTGGCGCGCAGGCGCAAACGCCACTAGGCGGGCGTTAAAAGAAGTATTTCTCCTCCTCCGGAATGTTAAGAGGCGTGGACTTCAACTCCCAGAGTTCCCCGGCAGGCGTGGGTTGAGGCCCCACTCCCGGACGCCGTTGCGCTATCCGCGCAGCGGAGTCGAGGTTTGTGGAGCCCGAAGAAACCCTGAGCGAGTCGCGGGCACCCTAGACAGCCCTGTGCGCGGGAGCACTTTGCGGTGCTTCAGCGAAAGGCGCTGTTGGTCCAACTGTACCCGGAGTGGCCCAGAGGCGCCTTCCGGATGCAGTCGCGGCTCTTTATGAAGTGCTGCTTCTCACCGGTTAAGCCAGCGGCGGAATTTTGGGCGGTACGGCCGATGCGAGGCTGCCAGACGTCGCCTGGGCGGGAGTCGAAGGGAGGAAGCTTTGCGTGCGCCTGCATCGGAGAAACGGACGAAAGCTGCAGGAATCCCTTCGCGCCCTCGGCTCCGCGCAAGCGCCGCCCGCACTCGCACCCGGTGGGCTTCCGCAGCCTCCCTGCAACGGGCGATCGGGCGTGCGGTCTTTCCGGTCCCGTTTCAGACGCCGCTTCAGAGTTCATGAAATCCTCGTCCGCGACTCTTCAGGACAACCGGATCTTTCCCCGGGGCGGCGTGAGAGCGGCCTAGGAGGTTTCACAGCCTTTCCGCCGCACGGCCCTAGTAGTCGGCGGCGGCCCCAAATGGCAGGCCGCGATGTATTCGATGCAATTTAATGCCTTGGTTCATGTATAAAGTAAAGGTAAAGCCAGTCAGCACTCAGTGGATAAAGAAGGTGCAGTGGAAGCGGGTATACACTGAGGCACGTCGGCTGTTGCAGGCAAGCCAATTAACAGGAATTACTGTATGCTGTGATGCTTTTGCTAACACTGCAATAAAAACACGACTCTTATTTCCGCTTCACGTAGTGTACAATGATTTCGTAATTTGGAGGTCTGCTGATTACAGCCAACCGTATGTGCAGTATCTTAATTAGTTTACATTCTTCAGTGCCTGATGTAAACATGTTCACATGGATGTTGATTTTCTGTCAGAAGGATAAGAATTGTATAAATAGTTTGTATCTGCACATGTATGTAGATGACGTTTTAATGACACTTTGAAGAAGCTGCAGCCTGTTTCTAATAGAAAAAAAGCAAGAATTCTGTTGCATTTTAATAAGTTTTTTTTCTGAAGTTCTCAAAGTTAAACCAGTAGTTTTGAAACTGAGATAAGATTAAAAATAATGTGAGAATGTGAAATTGGTATTCATCCCTCCAGGCACAGAGCTCAAAATGCTTAACTGTTAGAAATGTAGCTTTGGATATGATGCTTTCTTTTTTTTAATGCCTTCAAGTTAGTGTTGACTCCTGGTACTATCTGGGCTAGGGCTAGCAGTTTTCTTAACAAGATTTTGGAAGTAGTTGGCCATTGCCTTCTTCCGAAGGCTAAGAGAGAGTGATTGGTCCAAGGTCACCCAGTTGGCTTTGTGCCTAAGGTGGAAGTGAAACTCACAGGTTCCCAGTTTCTAGCCTGGTACCTTAACCACTACACCAAAATGGTTCTCAGGATATCCAGCAAATATTTATTAATTAAATTTATATGCAATTTAAATTTTATATCCAATGAGAACCATTGGGAGAAGCTAAATAGAGTTCATTTTTCAATTACATTGAATAAGAATATAATTGGTTAAGATCATTTATTGCCATATACTATATTTCATGTTGAGTCTGCAGTTATAATTTCCCTGAGTCACATCTGTACTGAATCTAATAATTTATTATTAAATGTTGAATATTCTGAAAATAGGATGTATAAGATGTAAAGGATGACTCTCAAGCAGATATTTTCATTACAGTTGTGTAATATTGAAATCAGCTTTTTCTGAAATAATGAAATGCTTCAGCTTTAATGGCAATTAATGTACCTTTTGTTATAGGACATGATGAGTACAATTAATTCTGCTTGTGTTAAGTGATGTTGCTTCTTTTTCTAGTTCATATTTCAAAGAATATATTTTACTGTCATTTTATGTCTCTGCTTCTCTGTCATAGACAGATGTGGTAGAATTTACAGTTCCCCAAAAGAAATATGAGGCATGATAATAGGTATCAGAAAAAAGCCAGAGGTCCCTGCAGTACGATTTAACTGTCTAGATTACGTTCTTAAATTACTGTTACTATGTTTATGCCTGATGCTAAAATAGCAATAACAGCAAACATATCTAAGAACTCCATTGACTGAAGAATCTTTGCACATCTAATCTGCACACAATATAAAAAGATTTTGAAATGGTTATAATTTAGAAATTGAAGTGAGGACAGAAAACATTCCCTATATCTACATACATTTATGAATCCTTACCCACAGAATTTTAGAAATCCAGACATTTCTATCTTCTGTTTATATTCTTGTTTGTTTTCCTGCTGCTGCTGCTTTTTTCTTTCCACCAAAATCTATATGTTAAATAGAGAAAGTTGAAAAAACTGCATATAAAATTCTGAGTTATTCAGATTAAAGTCATTTTGCTCCTTGCCGCTTCTTTTCATACTGCTCATTTAATTTTTCTTTTGAAAGCATTCATCAGCCTTAGGAAGGGAGGTTACAGGTTGCAAATAATAACCATAATAATTATGAATGGGAAAAGTCTACTTTTTGTTCTGTTGTTTGCTGTAATTGTATTCTTTCAGTGATCAATATATCCTGATTTTTCAGCATAAAATGAAAGTGAACATGGACACAGGAAACAGAAAAAGTCTTTTTTTAATATCAGATTCTCAAGATCTGGGATCTCATATAAAGTTCTTGTTAGGATTGTATAAATCAGTAAAGGGTTTCTTGAATGGTATTTCCAACTAAGCACCCTCTGGAAATTGTCTTGAAATGTAATATGGCTCCTACAGCAGAACTCACTTGGACACTTCTACTCTTTGCTCTGCAGATAACTGGATGTGAGGATCTCTGGTTGATGTTGAGCTTTAGGGAACAATTAGAATTGCTGATGATGATCCACCCTTGCTGCTACACAGTAAGAGCACTGCCTGACCTGCTGAATTCTGTTGTTAGGCTGGTTTTGGAGAGCCTGTCCTTGGGGACTTCCATTTACAGCCAAGTGATCAGATGATCTCGAGTTCATGGCTTTCATAGCAACCATAGATCTGTCCAAATTACTAAAGGTCAACACATATCAAGGATTACACTTAAGATCTGGATTTTGCCTCAGGTGAAATTGCAAGATGTTCTTTGGTAGAGAAAATGCACATATATCACTTCATGTGAGATAGCTTTGGAAATGTTCATATGGCCAGTAGATGGAGCATTGTACAAGTAGATTAATGTAGACATCTGGAAAAATGCATAGGATACTTCTATACCATTACCTTTTCCATCCCAATAATTTAATAGTTTGACACAGATGTGTGATTGTTTATTAAATTACTGCCAAATTTTGTGACTCAGTGGTTTACAGCAGTAAAAAACAACAGAACTATAAAACACAAAAATCAACACATAATAAAACCAGAATAACAGGACTGAAACAAAATAGTATCAGTTTCAAATCCCATAATGAATGGCAGCCAGCCAAAATGAGTGGCATTAGCTCTCAAAGGTCATGCAAAATAAGTCAGTTTTAATCAGAATAATTTCAAATTGCAGTTTTGGAGTAGAGTTCAAAGATAGCCCACATAGAGCACAATCATTTCCATTGTTGATAATGGTATAAGTTGCCATTACTCAGTTCCTCCAAATATTATTACATGTGTAACTTGGAAGACACCTGTACTGCAGACTTATCTAAAGGACAATACCATTTTATCTGATTCATAATGAACAGAGAGAGAGCCAGATGATATATGGACAAACAACAACAACACATCTTAACCTTTCAAGCTATAACCTCCAAAGTAGGTCAAGAGTTCCATGGATTCTCTGGCCTACAAGGGATAGTGATGTATAGCTGGGTATTATCAATACACTGATAATATCTTACTCAACTGAACCATACCCAGGAGGCTCATATAGATATTCAACGTAATAGGGAAAGAAATATCCTACAGGTATTTACAAGATAACATCTACCAAGCTTTTCTTATCTATTTTTCCCTAATAGGGTTCAACTGACTGTAAAGAGGGCCACCAGGTAGCAACCCACTAGACAAAAATGTCAGTGTGTTAACATTTCACTGATTTTACCCAACAGACTAGGCTTGAACATGAGTCTTTCCTATGTTTGATCAAGTTACTATTTATCTACTTCACTGATGTTCCCAGCGGTGTTTCTGCCACTACATCTGCTGGAGTAGCTCAGTAAACCAAGGAATATTTCAGAATCCAACACAGGAGACACATAGAGACAAATCAAGCATCTGACCAGAATTTCCCAGTAGTCTGCTAGGCTACTGGGAAACCCATACAGGTTCTCTAGATCCATCACTTTTGTAGGGTGGACAGTGCTTATCAATCCTCTTATGATATTAGGGACACTGCAGTTGCTGAATATTCAGAAAAGGCTGTTAGAAATACTATGCTTTTCAAAGCACAAGGACCCATTGGATTTGAAGTCAAGTACTGAAGGTAGAAAACCATGAAATATAGTGCCTGAATTTGAAATGTAATTGAGTTTTAGACATGTTATGGTTATGTATATATTGGTTTGCATTCAATATTTTTTGCAAAAAAATAATTATGTCTTTGGAGGTAAAACTGTTCTGGTTATTAGTAACATTATTTGCATTCCTCATTCCCTTCATTAGTTTGGATTATGTGTCCATGGCTTTAGTACTGAATAAACTGGATTGAAAAACAGGTGCACATCTGGCTTCACCGCACATGCACTTTAGGTAGAAATAGAAGGGAGAGCAAGAGGATGATGATAACCATATTATCATCATATATGGCATATGCAAAAACAAATATAGATCATATTTCTTCTGGTGCTGCATTTATGAGCATTCTATAAAAAGTATTGTATCTTAGATCATGTCAAGTGTGAAGAAATTTCGTTTTGTAATGACTTATTCACACTTACTAGTTTGGTTACCCACTTATAGTTCTTTCTTATGATCTTGAAAAGTAAATAGGACTCACATAAATACTACTGTTGATGAGTGTGTTGAGAACTGAATTGGATATTGTTACTTACTCATTTACTTTTTGCCCTCAGAGCATTGTCAAACATAAAAAATGGTATTGCAAGGAAACAAAAAGCTCACAACCACTTATCACTCTGCAGTAATACTGTATTCACTATATTCATTAGTCTACTATATGCTACAAATCCTGTGGAAACAATCCATTAGCACAAAAATACAAGCTATTAGAGATGTTCGAGTAATTTACACTTCGGAATTAATGACTGATTAAGAAGTCTAATAGATGTATTCTTGAAATATTTTTCAAAGCAAGAAACAAACATTTTAATCTAATAGATACTGTGAATATATTTTAACTGATGCTAGTTTTATGTTTTAATTATAATGTTCCTGTTATATGTGTTATAAATGTATTTTGTTGTCAGCTACCTTGAGGGCCTACTTAATGTTTTTAAACAAATACTCCATATTATATTGGGATGTAAACTACACACAACTCTCAGTTAATGTATTTAACTCTGTATTAACTCTCAGTTAATTCCATGTATGTATTTACATGGAAGTAAATCCCATTAAATTAAATTGAATTCTCCACCATTAACACTATTTTGGTTTGGAGTACATTTTTCCTTCTTCTCCAAAGTTGATCAGATATAAGATCATTTCAACATATTTGTTAAAATATTTGTGAGATGGCTGCATCAACTGCCAATCATTAGACCACAAATAAGTTGCCATTTCAAGCATCAGAGTCTGGAAGCAAAAATCGTGTGGAATAACAAGAGTTGTCTGTGTTAATGAACTCACCCTGAATCCCTAAAAGAGGTTAATGGCCACAGCTGAGCCAAAAGTCCAATCCTGTTGCAATATTGAGGTCAGTCCAATTGTCTTCTACACATGGAAATAATAATAGAAAGGAGTCATAATATAAAAGAGAGAAGAACTGAAGCTCAGTGCTTCAGGCAACAAAATTTCTTGGTCAAGCTTTCTCAGATAGGTTTGATAAATACCTGAAATAAATAGATTTGTTATTCCATGCTAGCAATGAACTTGGGGTCAGAATCAGCAAGGACTGATGTTCCTGATATTCTACAGTCTAACTAAATAGAAATTGAACTGTGAGAGGACAAGGAGAAGAGACAGTTGACATACAGAAAATTCTTTGAACAGTGAGCCTCCCAAATTTCAATGTGATGTTAAATGTATTATTCAGTAGCCTAAAATTACTGCTGTTCAGTTAACTCAGTGTCTGCTTGTTATATTTTTCCAAGATTTTTTTCTACTCCATATACAATCTGGTTGGAGCACATTTCTTTCAAGGCACCTTCAAAAAGGTCACTTTGACAACTATGCTTCCACCTAGAAATGTCAAACACTATGTTCTTATGCATATTAAAGGTCACAGGGGAGAATGGAAAATTCAGAGAAGAAAAGGATAAAATAACTGCTCATTGAAGATTTAAAAGGATTTAAAAATTTAAATCCGAATGGATTTCTAAAAATGAAAAGCAATTCACCATTTCTAATGTTCCGTAATACACAATAGGAAAGGAAGAGTAGATGTTAATACCATGCAAATAGCTCTGGATGGATAAATAACATCCGTTTATTCCAGATTTTTACTGAAATGAGACACAATCCAGTTGACCATTGAACAGAATGCCATTTATGGACTGAATGAACAAGAAAATATATTTACTTCTATTGCACAACTGCAGTACAATATCTTACAATTGGTTTTGAATTGCTTTTATCCAACCCAAGATAAATGCTCAGCTAACCAATGACAAATTAGTATTGTGAAACCCTCTAATACTAGCAGAATTGAGTGGTTACTAAAGTGTGAACTAGAGATTGGAAAACTGTGAACACTTGTCCTCTCTTAAACATGAAATCTGGTTCAGTGACTTTGGGCCAGTTTCTCTCTTCCAATACAACTCACTTTACAGGGTTGTTGAGGACAAAATAGGAGATGAAAGCATTATACATGCCACTTTAAGTTGCATAAAATAAAAAAGAGATATAATAATAATAACAACTCAGACTTAACTATTGTTGATAAGCACTCTGGGATTTTAGAATTACAGAGTTGATAAAGTGCTCTGGGACTTCAGAATTCAAACAAACATAACACATAACACCCCAAATGTAATAACTATCGATAAGAAAGACAAAAAAGTCTGAATAATGGATGTGGCAGTACCTGGAGACAGCAGAATAAAAGAGATAGAACTGGACAAAATCATAAAGACCTGCAAATAGAAGTACAATGACTGTGGCAAAAGAAATCAAAGATGGTACCAATAGTAATGAGCGCCTTGGGTCAATCCCAAAATATCTGTAACACCACTTGAATACATTGGCATTGACAAAATCTTCATCTATCAATTGCAAAATGCAGTTTTATTCTGAACACTTACCTCCTGTAATGATACCCGTAACACCATCAAGCAACATCTGTCTATCCCAGGTCTTTGGGAAGGACTTAATAGGTGGATAAAAATGCAAAATCCTAAACATCTAAACATCTGGCTGACTGTGTGACGAACCATAATAATAATAGTAATAATGTTACAGTTTGCTTCATTTGTATTTTAGAAATATTTCTTTTTTATGGGCTAATGTGATAGTTTAGGGAGAAATTTGATGGTTTCCAATTGCTATTAAAAACAGGCATTGGAAGTTAGACCTGATTCTTGGAAGTATGATGAAGTTTGTGTGTCCAGTGATTATAATCATTTAAGAAATTAATAGAAAACAAGACATAAGGCTGATTGGCAATGCTGAACAATGAAAATTTGGAAGCTTTAAGAACAGAGTTTTCATTTCAGTCTGAAAAAAATAACTTTATCCCATCCTTCACAAACAGTCAAACTGCTCTCTAGGTTTGTGATTTGCAGCTTCAGTGACTGCAAATGCAAAACACTTCATGACAAGAGTTCTGAATCAATAATTTGAAGAGTTCAAAGTGCCCTAATTGAAAATCCTCTTTGAAGTTGATGAAAATGAGGGAAAGGTGAAAGATAAATTAATCATCTTAACTTACAGACTAATTACTTCAATGCAGATTAAAAACAGAACTAGTAAAGAACAGTCAACTATCTGCATCTCTCATATCAACATCACATGAAATGGACAGTTTAAGGATGACTTAATATGATGGCTCCTTTGAAACCTCTGCACTATTGATCCCAGTGAAAAGAGGGCACTCAAAGAAGTTCCAAGTTTTCAGTAAGGTATCAAAAATATGCACAATTGAATAAAGCCTTATTATAGTAGCTATATTTTCAAATTATAAATCAGAATATACTTTTTAGGCCATAGCAAACTCTTGAGAATGTGTCTGTGGATTTCAAACTATAATCATATAGTGAAGGAAGGATGAATTAATTTCTTACAACAATATTTGGAACACAGTTGGTTTCACTTTTTCTTTATTGATGCTTATGCCAGTATACATGGAACCACACTCATTTCTTACTTTCTAAACTAATGTGAGATTTGATAAATTAACCTACATTTTTATATGCTTATTGATTTAAAGAAACATAAGATAAAGTGAATATTGGCTGCTGAATATGGTAAAAGCGGTATATAGTTGAAGTAAAGAATAAGTGAGAAAAAATGGAGTGTTTAACAAATGTTACATTGAGAAGGGAATACAAAAAAGGACACGTGATGATCTTGTGGTTGTTTAATATATTGAATGATAAATATATAAGGAATCCTTGTGTTCATTAGAAGTAAGTTACTTATGGATTCAGTATGTGTGCACTGTTGTATGTAGACCATGCCACATTGTTTACAGAGAACCTGAATAGTATAAAATGGATGTTAGATAGATAATGATGCAATGAAAAGAATGGCTCTAAAAATTAATAAATCAAAGACGAAGTTAGCTGTGTTCAGCAGACAAAATGACTGATTGATTGCAAGTTACATATAAATCACTAAAAACTACAGCAAGATAAAATTATGTTCTGGAGTAGAATGTTTATTAAAGATGAAAAATGGATTCTAAAATTAATTCTTTCTTGATTACTTAAACTATGGTAACAAGAATAACTTTGTAGTTATTCTGTTGGAGCTCAATTTGTGTATCAGCAACATTGCTCAACTTGGATGAAACTGTCAGTGCTAAAGCTCTTTAAGGTTTATGCAGCACAGAGCAATTATTTCAAAATATGAGAGACGTATGTCAGTTTTATGAAATTTAAAGTTAAATGCTAAGAATTAAAAAGTGCAGGTATTTTTGTGTATCTCTGTAAAAGTACATGCAGCATTTGTAATAACAATGAGCACTCCTTTGGAAAATGGCTTTTTACCACCTCCATTTTATATGTATCCAGATAGATTTAGCCCTGTGTTAAAAATTAAAACAAATCATTAACTTAGGAAGGTGCTATATTTCTCTTTCTGTCTGTTGTACTCCAGTAACAACGGGTTTCAATAATTGGCTGCTGTCATGCACAGTTTGTATAAATCCAATGGAGTGGGAAGGAAAAATAATTTTTGTTACTCAGCCCTATCAACTGGCAGAATTTTTCAGGCCAGAATGAGAATGGATCTCTTTAATTGGATCCAGTAAGAGGAAAAGTATTATGATATTTCCAAGTTTGGCATAATCCTGATCTCTCTCAGGTGAAAACAGCGATTTATCAATATATTTATAGCTTCCATAGCAGACCTAATTTATGATAGAGCTAATGGCTTATAGTGGTTCGCAACTTTGTCCATGATACACATAATATTTGTGTATGCCTTACATGTACATACTGAAAAATGTTTAATATACAACAGAGCATCACTGAAAAAATAGGTTACGTGCTTTCTTAAAAGCAAAATATGTCTATTTTAATGGTCATTAATCATTTTAATGGGGGAGGGTAATAAAAACATTGGGTGAAAATGACTAAGAAGTTCCTTCTGTAAACAAGTGATCATTTGCATTAATCTCGGCACTTAATACTGCTCATAAATAGTCAGCACAGCTATCATTACATTGGCTGAACAGTGTTGCACCTGGTGGAGCTGGTCTAAGTTTGGATACTAAGCAGAATCAGGTCTGGTTAGTAATTGGATAGGACGCCATCAGAGAGTGCCAGAAGGTTAGGTTATTTCCATACTATTACCAACATTACAGTGGCAACTGTACCTACATAAGGTTGGAGCCAACTTCATTTTGCCCCCATCTCAAGTTCCATAAAAACTAGAAATCAGGTTTTTATTTTTAAAAAAATGAAGACTGAAGGTTGAGGTAACTCACAGCCCCCCAGAGATTCTTGGCTGAGAGGCTGCAGTCCTTTTATCCCAGTTTTTAATCCAGAATTTGCATCCTCCCTAACACACCCCTCAAATGCCTCAGTTCTGGCTCTATTGCTTGTGCAGCAAAACTGGTCGAAATTTCGGCTGCCTCATCAAGGAAACTTCCAACAATAATTCCTCGGGACAAAGGGAAATCTCTCCTAACCAATGACCCTCTCTGCTGCCCAATTCCTAGGGAATATAGCAATACTGCTTAAAACAGCTTTTGGACAAAGTATTATTTTGTATGTAAGGTTCTGTTGGGAAGGCATTAATGTTATCCAATTGTTTTCTCAAATACTATGAATAAATTATGTTTATTTATATTATAGCCAGTTTGGTCTAGTGGTTAAGGTAACAAACTAGAAACTGTGAGGTCAAAAATTCTAGTCTCGCCTTAGCCATGAAAGCCAGCTAGGTGACCCTGGCCAGTCACCTTGCAGGGTTGCTGTTGTGGGGAAAATAGGAGGAGGACGGTGTGTTAAATATGTTCACCACCTTGAGTCATTTATAAAATAATAAAAGTGGGATGTGTGTGTGTGTGTGTGTGTGTGTAGGAATGATTCAGGGTCCAAGCAAACTGAAAGAATGAGAGGCCCAATTACTCTGAGTAACTTTTGTCTCCACTTTAGTTGCCAAGCCCATCTTCTTCTCTTTTCCTGTATGCTTTGTTTAACATTTGTATCTCTTCCTGATAACCCTCTTTTTCCATGTGCTGTTTTTTACTATTCTGCCTGTGAGCTTCGACAGTGTCAGGAATGGATATGTTCAGATCACTGCTGGGATTGCTTGATGGTATGAAGAGCGAATAAGACGCCGTTTCTCCTAAATCACATGAGACAAATCTATTTTCTTTCCGAGAATAACGTAAGGATGGAGACCGGACCTGGGCAGAGGACTGGCTAATATTACTAATGATGGAAACTGTGTCCATGGCTTCTTCATTGTCACAGATTTCAAGCACTTCTAAATGAATCTTCACGCTGGTGTCGGTAAATGTGGTCGGAGAATCCTCAAGATTTGGCTCATGGCCAACACTCTTGGAACGATACACTTCGATTTTCTTGGATGCAGGAGTGATTTTTTGGCCTTCTGAGCTTACCTCATATGTAGATAAAGAGAAGGTTTTTCCTGTGGGAGCTTGGAGAGATACAGTTCCTTGAAATGCACATAGAGGAATAGCTAAGGCACCTCCTGAACGCTGAAATGAGAAAAATTGCTATTATTTAATGTTGCTTCCACAAGAGAAAAAACAGTTGTCAACAATCCAGTTAAACCTCATTATTTTCACTGCTGTGTTCTGAGAATACTTTTAAAGACCTTAGGTGTAATTGATGGTATAAAAATGCATAGTTCTTTAATCACAGTTCTTATTTTGAACTGGAGCACCGTAAAATACAGTCTTCTCAGTTGATCTATAATGTACTGACTCCTTCTGTTTCCCATACACTCTCACAAAACCCTCCACTCCCCTTTATTTTTACCCATTTCGCTAATTTTGTCCTGACAAGCAGCACTGGCTTATATTTGAACAGAAGATCTCACAGGAATACCACCGCTGTATGCTTGGCTGGCAAGCGCAAAAAACTTTGCAAATAAAGGAAGCAGCAAATTATTTCAGTATTGCTGAAATCCTGAAAATGACACAGAGTTACCAGAGGTTCATAATGAAATAATTATCTTACGGGACAAAGAATCTCTTTTCTTCATTTGGAATGTATCAAATAATAATTATTAATCTATCAAGTGATTATGTTGATAGATTGATTGATTAGGTTGGAATGTATACTTTTATAATCCAAACACAAAAAAAGTAACACAAGAACTGGGTCAAAAAGTCACTTCAGTCAGATAGTCCTTGACTCATGACCAGTTGCATATTGACTGTTCAAAGTTAAAAAGCACCTTTCCAGAACTACTTATGACCCATTTTCAGAGTCATGACAGCTGCACTCACCCCATTGGTCATATGATCCTATTTTGGGTGCTTTGTAACCAGCTCATCTTTATGTCCATTTGCATTGTCCCATGGTCACATGTCCGTGATTTATGACATTTTTTGACAGTTTCCAGCATTTACTTCTTCTTTCTGGCAAAAAAATGCCCACTGGGAAAAACCGATTTTTTCCAGTTTTAAGTGACTGCTGTATTCACTTAACAACCATACTAAAAACATCATAACTTTGAATCTGGTCATTTGATGTCTCAACTTACAACTGCAATGTAATTGCAGTTACATTGACTGTAATTTCGGGCTTGATTATGGTCATAAGTTGAGATTACCTTTACCTCTGCAATACTAAAATATATGAAATATATTTCCAGTAGAGAAATATATGAAAAATTCATTTTTTTTCATTTTCTTTTTTCATTACCCATGCTGTTGAAAGTGCAGAAATTTTTATTATTTCTAAAGACAGGAAGAAAGAGAATCAACCTTAAGAGATCAAGGCAACCATCTGATACACACTTATCTAAAAACAAAAAACATCTCAGTCTACTCCTGAATACACATGAGTAAGCCTGGTTTATATGAGATGTGAACAACCACAACAAAAATAGCCAGACTTCTTTGCTACGTGGAAAAAGTTTTTTCCAGAAGAAAAATTAATCATCAGTACTTTTCCCTGTACTGTATGCCTTAATCATGATGTCCTACACATCAGTGATACATGGATCTATTTTATCTTTATAGTCAGTGTAGAAAAGCACATCAAGTGAAAATGTGTAAGAGACTGAAAAAGATATCTTATTTTTATTTTATTTCTTTATTTATAACTGAAATTGGTGAAGAAGTTATGAAATTTACCCCAGACATCTGGACTGATGTGTACTGCTGTGTCTGGGCTGCCATTTAGGGCTGAAGTAATGCCAGCTGTAAATATTGGAGGATTCCTTTGCACTTGACTTTTTCTAATCCATATTTCTGTTCATGTCTACAGCCAGGAGCTTCCATCTAAAATCCGTTTAGGGCATACAGAGACTGAGCTGAAATACTCAAACACCAGATTGGATACAAAGGACGATTTTGATCTCAGACTAGCTAATCAGATTTGTGACAGAAAGTTGTCTGTGTTGCAGGCTATAAAAAATTCTGGGGCAGTAGGAGCATTTCAAAGAGAGTGAATTTCGATGAAGAGAATGAAAATCTGTAATCAGCTACTGGTATGGCTTCCTGGTTCTGTTTCTGTAATGGCATGTGTGGATGACCTTGGGGGACGAGGGAAGAAATACTGCCTAGGAAACAGTCAGATAAGAGAGGAAGGAGTCCCTATTGGATTAATGGTCAGAGGAAAGGCCCACCTTAATTAATCAAGTGATTAAAGGAGTGGTGGGAAGTTGCACCTTTCACCTTACAAGATTTTGTTAATGTGCCCTTACAATAAAGTAGAATTAGCTCACCTAATTGTGTCTCCTGTCTGGTTTACTCGGGACAGCTGACAGTTTCTAATTATGGAGTCATATGCAAGACCACTCTTTAGGCAAGAAATATCAGATGTATTTTTGTCACCTTCTGCTGTTAACCATGCCCTTTCTTTGCTCTTCCTTTTTATCTTTCTGCTTTCTCTCTAACAAATAAATGCCTTGGAACACAAACCACCATAAAAAAATAAAGTTGCTGCTTTTATTACTCGGGAAGATTTTATGGGCAATCACACAATAAAAACATCTATGGAAAATAATGAAAATGTCTACGGTGAACTATTTAATTTAAATAACTTCCTTCATGTTATTTGACTGCTGAGCTGCAAACATCATTCAGTTTTTCTCCCCTACAGTTTCTCTGCACAAACATACTCCAGTACTGCTCAGCAAGAGGAAGAAAGGACTTGAAGAGAGGACGGATGATGAAAGGATGGAAGGATTAATGGATAGATGGGAGAGTATTTGGATATCCAGTAATTCATTCACAAGCCAGAGATTCCTTACTCCACCAATCCACATTCTGTATAATCACAAACTCATATTCTTGTGCTACAAAATAGGTACTATGGAGCAAATCACATAGAAGGAAGGATGGATTTGTATCATTGAAGGCTAATTTCACAAGATGCAAACATAACCTGGATTTAGTTCTATTCAGCCACTGCTTGGAAGGAAAACTTTGGTGTGGCTTACAGAAACACTATCAAACACCAGAGTAATTTTTTTCAAGTTACATCTCTGAAGACCTACATTGATTTGTTTCTGATGAAAAAACTGCAAATGTCCAAATGAACCTTTGGATGGTATCCACAACTTTGTTCCCAGAATATCCTTTGTTCTTATGTCTCTTCTCACCCATCTTCCAATAGATCAAATCTTCACTATTTTCTTGTTTGACTACTTCAAAGGGATGTAACATTGACTGCATCATAATTTTACTAGGGTAGTTATCTATTAGTGCGCAGGCCTATTCTCTTGTCTTAATATTTTATACCTATAGATAAACACACATATGGTTATTACTTCTGCGTTTAAAACTTTTTTTAGAAAAAAAAAGTTTTGTTTTTTTCTTGAGAGTTGCTAGATCTCTATGATGACTGGCAAGCTATAAATATCCTGAGAGCAAAATTTTGGATATGGGAACAGGCTGCCTTTGGAGTGATGTGCAGGAGACATTACTCCATAAAGTAAGCACTGTACCCAAGCAGGACAAATGAGTGGAACAAAAACAAAGGTCAAATTTGATGTAATCTACTTCATGTTTAAAATTAATTAAAATTATATTAACAACTGTATATATAACTGTTCCTTATAGATATAGTGATTTTCCTCATGTCACATTGTGAATGACTGCTGCCTATTATAGAATTGAATTATTTCTACTTATCAGGAGAATCAAGGGGAGAGAAATAATTGGACAGCAGGTGGCAGATGTAGGGAAGAAGTAACAGAGGAGCAAGATTGGTTTCTCTGTTCAGAAATGCAAACAAAGGCCTTGTATTGGTTTACTGATAAGGAGAAGCTCAAATAAATTAAATAGTTAATTTCTCATAGAAAAATATTCCTGCAGGAGCAGAAGGAACTGTTGAGCTGTCATCAGAGCTGAAATCTTAAATTACAAGAGGAAATCTGTGAAGAAGAACTGGGAGAGGGGACAAAAATGGAATAGAAGAAATATAGTATCTGGCAATTAAGATAGATCTTGACAGCAATGTTTGTTATGGATTGATGAGTTCAATAAAGAGTGGAGATGGTTGATAATCCTAAATTTGACTGGACACTGCTATACAACTGAAGCTTTGTTTTGTTCTCAGGATTTGATTCAAGGTGAGTTTGAAGTTTCCTGAAACAGACCTGGGCTTAATTCAGAAAAAAAAAAGTATCAGATAAAAAGGAGAAGGGTTATAACCATTAATTACCAGTGAGAGAAATGACCACAGGATGTTTGGTTTATTTTTCTTAAATCTTTTGCTGAAAGAACAGATTTGTACATATTTAACTGAACTGCTCAGTGACACATAATTATTTATATTTCACGTTCCCTTGTTTTCTACGCAATGGCATAAAATGAAAAGTTAGGATTTCTGCTTCATTCAGGGAGCAGCAAATCTTTGACATCCCCAAAAAAAGGAATGGCAGCCTGTCCAAGAAGAGTGAAAGAGTGATACTGCAGCACCAAGGAGATATCCCTTGGATATCTTAGTTGGCCCTCAGATAGGGAAAAGACTAGGAATGCCATGAGTCCAAGAGGGAAGGGTGGAGGAACATTTCAGAAAAGACAGGAAGGACAAGCTTACCCAATACAGTCACATTAAAAATTCCAGTTTCATAGTGACACAACCTCTGACCATAAGGAAAGGATACATTTTAAAAAGACTTATTGTTGTATATGGAAATTATACAACTATAATTTAACTACAATTACATTGTGCATATCTATTGTATAGGAAAAATAAACAGAAGATAGGCATTTATTTTATAAGGCAGTGCAAAGGTGATTTGATTTGATGACACTTTGCTCAAGTCTGAAACACATCCATGTACCAAGATGAAACTGGCTTTGAAACTGTGAATCCAGTTGGAAATTTTCAAAGTACTTTGTTTGGAATTTTTAGGACTTCTCTGCTACTTTTAGTATTCTAAAAGATATATGCAAGTTTGCAAATCCAATTCCTTAGGTGGGGAATATTCGGAAAGGTAGTGATTGTTGTGGCAGACTCTCAATTATGAGAGTAGCTGGCCAAGAGTTTTACTTTGTGTTTCAGAATTATTTGGGCTTCAAACATTCTTTTGGCTTTGTTTCAGTTTTCTTCTCACTTCACTCGTTAATATTTGCTTGCTGTGCAGCTTACTCTGCTGGGAAATAAGGAGAGAGGAGAAAGAGAGAGAAAGCTATGGAACAGTTGATGTTATTTGTTGAGATTTTGTTTCTTGGTGTCCTTTTAGGTGTGATCATTCCTACAAGTCTATATATTATTCAGATGTTATTTGTATCTGATCTAATTCTTTGCTTGTCCTAGTATGTCTGTCTAGTTTAAATTCTTTCCTTATTCATCTTCATTTTTCTCACTCCTGCTTCCTAGGTTTAATTCCCTCTCTAATTCCACTGTTGTCTTCCACTTTTCCATCTCTGTTCTGAGTGAATGGGCCTAAGACAGTGTTGAGGTTAAAGCATTATACTCTGAATTAGAATTATCTCTGTTCCCTTTTTTTCCCTATCCTATGTCTTTAATTATTCTGTAATTTATTTATTTGATTTCTTTTGCTGCCTATCTCAATAAATGACTCTGGATATCATAACATTCAAAAGAGGAATGATTTGATTTGAATCTATCATTAGAGATACAGTGGCAACACAATTTGTCTGGAGCTGATTTGGGGATAAAACTTCTATAGGTTACAATTGTGAAATTTCATTTTTGGAAGCTATAAATTAAAATAGCAGGTATACTTCATATTTTTTGCTCCATTTCTGTTCTCTGCATAAGGTTGTTCACTTACTGTACATTAATTTGGGTTTTTAAGGTGGTAGCATCACTGAGTAAGCTGTTCACTTTGGCCTCATAGTCCACTGCATTCAGGATCACTGT
>JANHZU010002702.1:12865-24072 GCA_032468055.1 Acrochordus granulatus | reverse complement strand
AGTATATACCAGCTCTCTTACCAGTTCAATTTCAGAATTGAGAAAGCCTTTTGGATTAAAGGTGAAACATCTTCGACGAGAAAAATCCAGTCCAGATGCCTGTTTTTTAAACTTTGTTGCGATGCACCCTATAAATGTTTTTCCCCAATCAGTTCCAATCAAATTGCATTACCACTGTGTAGTTATTCAGATTCAGAGCAAATCATGTCTTTTTGAATTTCCAGTTGGAGTAAAATCAGAGCTGGTTTATACTTAATATTTCAAACAAAAAGTTTCCATAAAGGAGGGAACATAAGGAAGCATTTGATTTTTTGATTTTCCTTTGAATCTCTGATGCTCCAGAGCAGCATATCCTAGCTGTATAGCTTCGCTGAAAACAGATAAAAACTGAGCTCTGCTGGATCTGATGAAATGCTTTTTTAGTCTGCCACTCTGTGAGAAGTCTGAGAGATATGAATACAATTTCATTTTTTTCACCATGAGTCTTCAGTTATTGGTTTTTCAAAGGCATGCTATTCCAGTTTAATAGGCAGTACTTAGCCATCCTCACCAGTTTCCATTATCACTTCTTACTAGCTCTTTCCTCTATAGATCCAAGCCAGAAATAATAACACTATGGATGAGTTGAAAGAGATATTATAGGTTACATAGGTGCATTAAACCTTTACTGATAGCTCCCACTTCAATACTTGATTAACTCAAGTACAGAACTGTTCTAGATAGACTGTTTCTATCTGTAGGGAAGCTCTCCTAGTTTTCAAGCTACCTCACCTTTCCTGAAATTTTAATCATCCTTGTACTGTTCAGTTCAGTTTCTATAGACAACAAATCCTCTCTCTTTTAGAGACAGTTTTTTAACCTCTCTCTCTCTCTCTTTAAAAACCTCTTTGAAGATTAAGCATGCCCAATTCTTTTAAACATTCTGGACCCTTTATTATCATGGTCTCTCTTCTGACCTCCAACTAATCCCTGTTTTTTAAAACACATTGTCCAGAATAGAATACACTAGTCCAACTGCAGTTTAATCAATGCAGAGAACAATGGAAATATTATTTCCTATGATCTGAACATAATACTTCTTTTAATGCAGGCTAAGAATGCATTGGCTTTTTTAGTACCTGATTGAATTTGGTAGCTGCAACATCCACTACAGATTCCTAATATCTGAACTGTTCTCGGACGTTTTATTACATAGACAGGCAGTCTAACCTGACCAATGATCAAGAAAGAATCCTGTTACTATTACTGCTGTCCATAACTTTTAAATATAAAAACAGGATTAACAAAACACATTCTGTTGAAGAACCCACAACTGGATAGAGAAAGAAGAGCTACAAGTAAATTTTGGTATGTTCTGCCTAAATGCTTCTAAGTAGAAGCCATTTCTTGGACCCTTGACAATTTTGACTGTAGATTTCATTTTTCAGGGTGAATGGCCTTGATTGATTCATAGAAGAAAATTAATTATTGTAACTGAGGAACAGATAATTCTGACAAGGTAAATACTGACATTGTTAAAAGAAAAAAGTAAGCCATTTATATATATAGCCCACCTACACAAGCTTAATTCCTTATTACCACATGAAGATTTGGTGGAATATGTGGAAGCAGGAATAACAGATTCAGTTTGTTTCTGGCCAGAAAATACTCTAACACAGAGGATATGAATTCATTCTGTCAGGTGGTTCTTCATTCATGATTAAAGCTCAGAAAGAAATAATATGCTAGGTAATATAGTAAACATGGGTTTTGATCTTTCTATAATTTCAAAGGAATAAAAACTATGATTTTATTGTTTAGATAATGAAAAGTATACATTTTCTCCCATTTTTTGTCCTCCTTGTATTTAAAGGGTTACTATTCCAGACATACACCATTTTAATTACTGACATCTCTAAAGAGCCTAAAATATATATGGAGTTTATTCAGAACTGGAGGAAGTATTTCCGGCTACCCCAAATCGTATGGCTGTAGTAATCAGGCAAAACAGTATCAGTCTGTTCTTATTTATATCTGGAGGCACATTCATGTTAAAATGGAAATCAGATGCCAAACAACATGCCACAAAAACTAAATTTACTTCTTATGACATTTGCACAGTTTGTCTCTTTGGGAATAATTTCTTTCCTTACAGAATTTTTAATTTATTCTTATTGCCCTTAAAAATGTTTCTAATGGACAGCCAGTTCAGTTTTTAAAAGAGCACTAATAATAGAGGTGGAGTAGGGAAATTATCCTGGGAAATAATAAACTGTGTTTTAAGAATGTAATGCAGGCCGAAATATAGCAATTATTCTGGGAGAAGTTGAAGTTGATGGAATTTTCATTTCTGTGCAGTTCTTAAACTATAACAATTGAACAACCTGGTTCAAGGTCTAGGAAATATGAGAATCTTTTCTGTGAGTTACCTCCCACCATGCAAATATAAGCTGGAATGGCTGAAATATTAATATAGCAAAGATATAAAGATAGAATGAAAAGTAAGTTGCTAGTGTCCTGGTCTATCCCTTGCCCAAGAAAATAATATTTTCTGACATTTTTGTGGACAGTATAAAGACTGATATGTTGTATGTCTCTCTCTCTCTACATATATGTAAAATCTCACTGCATGTGAATGCTTGAAAGTTACTATTAGGCAAGGGAATAAAAACAGGAGATTCAATCACTTTGATCTTCCCTTAGTTCTTCATTTTTGCCAATCTGTCAAAATTTTTCTTTCTTTCTTGGCTTTTTTTTTCATTTGAGGGGCTGCTTCAAATTCAAATGGGAAGTTCTCTTCTTTTAAAGACATTATTAAAATGTGTACGAGCTTAAGAACAGATTGTTCCAGCAAGTGCATTTTTGTTGGCAATTTTCCAATTTTAAAATATCTTTCTCTAATGCACTTTTCTCTATTATTTTCCTGCATGCTGATTTTTAAGAGATTTTCCTCTAATACACTTCAGGTTTTTTGTTTGTTTTAGAAAAGTAGTAAACAGCATTGCAACCTTTGCAGAACGGTGATATGCTTATTTGAGTTTGTGAATGTATCTGAAAAAATAGGTGAAGTTGTATCCAGATGGAAACTGAATAAATCGATACCCTCTCTACCAAAGGGATTTAGTTGAGTCTAAAACATACAAAAATATATTTGTGGCCAATCCATCTGGCAATGTAATGTACCATTTTCGATAGTGGAATAGTCCTCTCACACAAAAGAAAAATAAAAATTCAGTAAGAAGTACGGTTCCTCAACAAATTTGCCAAGCATGTTTTTGGGTATATTTACTCAAAAATTCCAAGACTTAAATAAGATCTAAATATATTTATCATTTTGGCAAGCATTAATGTTTAACATGATATTTTGTGAGAAAAGAAATTCTGATTTTTAATGAATTTCATATGATGTTTGACATTTCCCCAGTATCTCATCATAATAATGTGATCTGCACATTTACTGCATTCTGGAAAATCTGTATTCAGATGGAAGAGAGCTTCAAATAGATTTGATTTTCTTTCTGAGAAAATAATTTTTCTTTTTATGCTCCTATTGTAACAGACAACTATAGAGGAAAAAGGGGCTAGATTGTCTCTGAAAAAAATGTATACTCTAATTGCATGAACTGCTCTGCAGTCATAACAACACTTTTTCACAGTTGTCTTTATGAATATGACATAAATAAGAGAAGTAACATTCCAAAATGTAATACATATCTGGTATTGTATGTAAGTAGTAGATTAGAATATTCTAAATGGCTTGCCTTTGCTCCAATATAGTTAGAAATTGAGAAGTGGAACCATCTCCATCCAGTTACATCAGCTTGTGCCACCCAGCCAGGCAGGGAAGAAATGTTACAAACACCATTAATTAAATAATTTCTACTGGTGGCATTCAGGAAGAAAGCCTTCTCTGCCGTGGCCCCCACCCTATGGAATACTCTTCCCCCATAGGCGAGGCAGTTCCCACTCTCCTGGCCTTCCAAGAGGGGGTTAAGACCTAGCTTTGCAGCCTTGCATGGGGAGCCCAAAAGAGGACACAGCTGTGGGGCTGGCTTGTGCCCTGAGAGCCCTTTTCCTTTACCATTTTAATCAGTAATTTTCACTTCCATCCTTGTCTCTTTTAAATCTAAACTTTTAAATTCTGAATTTTACCTTTTGTATTGTTTTTTAGATATTTTATCATTTTATTGTATACCACCCAGAGTCCCTCTTTGAGGAAGATGGGTGGTTTAAAAATTTGAAAAAGAAATAAATAAAATTAGAATATATGGACATTTTATCTATCTATCTATCTATCTATGTATGTATCTATCTCCATCCATCCATCCATCCATCCATCCATCATATAATGTTATGTATATTAAGATTTTTGGTCTGAATACATTGCATTAGCTATTTTAAAATTAAAATAATTTTCTGAGAGAAGATAGAAGATATGGCTTGTGTATTTTTTCACCATTTCAAGTATTTTTTCTCATCTTGAAATATGCAGCTCAGTCCACTGGGAGCCACTTCATTTAATATATTGTAATGACATTCAAAATGTCAACATCTTTGTTTCCTAGAATATTGCCCTGATTATCCGGGACTCATATTGCTTTTCTGTTATTTTCCTAGTAATAGTTGTTTTTTGCTCTTAGAATATTTGTGCATTCTATATTGAAATTATGAGACACAATAGGCCATTACTTTTAGCCTCCAAAGCCACTTGAGTGAAGCAATTATAATGGGTGACAATGATAAATGTTGTTTTACTATTTTTTTCAAAAAGAAAAAAATTATAATAAGCACTTCAAGTCTGACTGCCTTGTGCATCCATTTGTACAAACTGAACTTTGGAATGTAAGAATTAAATATCTTCTGTAATTGACTTGGAGGAGAAGCAGTCCAGAGCTGATATCCTATAGAAATAAACCTTATTAAATTAATATATAATATTATTATAATATAATATATACAATATTATATTATATCCTACTATATACAATACATATATAATATAATAATAGTATTGAGATTAATAAGGGATACAACATTCCTGATCAAGAGGAGGTAGAAAAGTTTCATTACCATTCCCAAGCTATGACTTAATCCTGAAGACTCTAATACAAGGTATCTGGTTAATGTAACACAGGTACTTTAACACAGGGGACAAAGATATCTTAGTACCTAGTAGGTTTCCCACCCCAACTTTTTTGGAAAAAAACAAAAGGTAGCGTGTTGTAAAGCAGTGTCAGCCAACAGTGTACATCTCCAAAAATGCCTATGGATGTAATATAACTCACATTAACATTTGTATAAAATCAGTTTGTGGATGCATTCTGGGACTGGTTTGGAAATGTGTGTACATACCCAAGGGGAAAAAAAGGCAAAAATAGTGGAGCATCTTAAGATGGCAGGGCAGACATTACCAATTTGCCTTCTATGGGAGTGTTGTTACTGAATACATACTACTCTTCCCATTTTGTAAATGCACAACTTTTCCCATCCCACTGTAACCACTTCTCCATAGCCACCTTCAGAAAGTTTGGGTTATCCTGTATTAACAAACCCTTCTTACGGCTTCCATTTTCTAAGAAAGCAAAGGATTCTGTTTTGTTCTTTAACTACTGTTTGTTAGTTAGGAAAGGAATGTAAACAAGGAGACTTTCTTTAAAAATCTTACCAATGTTCTTTTATTGAAATGTGAATTTTTGTTGTTATAAATCACCCAAAGCCACTTAGGTGAGAAGGGCAGTATAGAACTTTAATAAATATATAAAATACAAAATAAAAACAAATTCTGTTTGTGTTGGACTTCACAGTAAATTTCCTCTCAACAAAGATATTCAGTTTCACAGTCCTCTTTTCAATTAGCTCAACAGCACTCACGTCAAGTGTTTAGAAATAAGAACTATATCCTATCTGGTCATTCTGTTACAAGCTGTTCCAGACCATCATTTAAGGTAGGAAATAGTTGTGGTCAGAAGTCAGAAAAAAACATTCTGTCAAGATAAATCAGGTGCCTTCCTGGGCTTCATGGCAATAGCTTAAGTATTTGTTGAGTTGGTAGGGGGGGAAATCTAGAATTTAAATCCCTTAAATTCAGGCTTATATAGGTCGGTATTTTTAGTCTGGAGAGGATTGTTTTTCTTTTTATCAGAAATCTCCACTTATCTGACTGAATGTTCATTTTGGAAAAAAATCAGTTTTACAATTTACATCTGCTAATGGTTATATCTCCCTCAAGGCCTGCTCTCTCTCTTTTTCATTCCATTAAAGGTGTCTGCACTTTCCAGAACTAATTATTGATTCCCACCATGAAGTAATTAAGGCTTTGAGAAAAGGCAAAAGAGAGTCTCATTAAGTCTCCGGAAGTTAGTGAAAGACAAATCTGTACAAGAGATTGCTGGAAAAAAAGAAGGATCCCTTACTTTTGTTCTCATTATGGCTGTTGTGAAAATTCGTGGGCAGATATAACTACCTGACTCAAGGACATTCTGTTTTAGTATGCTGTTGATGTGGGAGCATAAGATAGGAAGAAACTATGCTAAGTTTCAAAGAGCTAATGCCTTTGCTTAGAGATGACAAATCTTGTTTCTTGAACGCAACTTTCTGAACTAGTCTTCCCTAAATCTGATGCTCTCTGGATGTTCTAATGCAACTCCTTCAGTTCCTCTGCCTATCATTGACATTTCCTAAAAATGCCCAGCATTGCTCCTTTGCAATTTCACTTCTCTCTTTTTTTCTGGGAAGTGAAATATATTTGCCAAAAACAAATGAGCCACAGTCAATCATCATTACAGTACATATAAAATGACAAACATTGGGGGAAGAAATGCATATCTTTGAAAAATTATTTATCATATTTTTATGAGGTCAAGCATTCAATACAATATCTATGACATATATTAAAGATATGGAAAAAAGAAGAATGAACTTGCTGTTGAAAAGTATGACTACTATCAGTAATGTAATATAGAGTTATTATGTAGAGATAGTGAAATGTAGAGCTAGCTGTTAACTTTTCTAAGTAGAGAAAACACTTCTGAGCTATTATATCTCTTATTAATCAGTGCCGGTTTTTACTAAAGCTGTATATAGTCCTATGAATTTAAATTATTTGTTATTTATAATAAATGTTTGATGATCCATTTGGAAAGAGTACAATTGCTAGGAGTTGTGTGGCATATAAATTAAATTATTATTATTATGCATTCAACATTGGAAAACAAGCAGTCACATATAAATAAATGTAATAAACAAATCAGATAGTTGCATTTTTTCTTTCTTTTTACTACCAGAATCAACAAAATATGATTTGATCTGCAACTTTGCCATTTGGAATCTTGCAATGAAATATATTGAATTTAGTGCATAGATTTATTTTCCTGATTATTAATATGCAGGGCTTCAGTACATATTTATCTAGCTCTAAGGAATAGTGGGTTTCCTATCCTCACATAAGACAGAGTCCTGCACAGAACTCCTTGCCAATCTTACTTATCAGGATGATTCGGCTCCAGGTAGAAGTCTGCTGAAGATTCATTTATGAAAATGATTATGACACACTGAAAGATCTCCCAAAGGTCAAAGTCATTTTTCTCTAATGGGAAATTTCTTTCAGTACATATACATTAGACCAAATGAATTAGATTCGGCCTTGTACTCTATTCCTTTAGAAAAAAAATTATTACACTATAGTGATTCTTCATTTTAGTAGAGCTTTGGCAACAACAAGGCTTGATCAAAAAGAATTTTAGCTGAAATTCAGATATTTATTACAACTATTCATAAGTCGTAGCAACTTACAACCTAATTTCAAAGTTCCAACGTTTGCTCCCCACCCGGACATGTGACCACATTTTGGGTGCTCATCATTAAATGCTTAAATGATCAGCATTTATGACTGTTTGCAACATCCTACTGTCATGTGACTGTGATTGATGATGTTTTTAACCCAGAAAACCTAGTGTTTACTTCTGGTTTATGTCAGAAACCACCCTTTAGCAAACAATGGGTTTGCTTAACAATTGTGGTAACTTCTTAACGACTGCCACAAAAAAGGTCACCAAGTTGGGTTCAGTCACACTGCTTCATATGGCTGAAACTGCAAGCAGAAATAGAAGACCAAAAACACGAACAACCAGAAAAATTCACAGAGGCAGAAGAAACTAACAAATGAGAAAAACACATAATTCAGACTATACAGAAATGGTCTTTACTAACTATTTCTCAATAAAAATAGATGGAGATATTCTATTAGAATTTATTTTATGGGTACAAGTAAAAAATGGTGAGCACGTATTTTTCAGCATAATCTTTGCTGCTGCTTCACACTCTATTAAATACCACTGATATAAAAAAAAATCCGTTACTTTTCCATTTTTTTCTTATAATAAATTTGGCAGCCCATAACAAAAGTTGAATTACAGTCTTGTACTTCAAATATGTCACCATGCCCTGAGAAAAATGGACAATAATTATTATTAGGACAATATAATTATTTGGATTTGCTTAAAATCCTTTAGATGAATAATTAAACATTTCCGTCACACATAGTAAGAGGTACTTGGTACAAATTTCTGACACATTCTAGAAAGACATTGTTTAATATAAAGGGTTATATGAAGAGGGTGTACTTATGTCTATGAATGATTCTGACAATCAGTTCTTGATTATTTGCTGAAATAGTTTTTAAAAGAATTTTACACTACAAAGAAGGTTCACTCTTCATTCATCAAATTTTAATTTTAAATCTTCTTCCTGTACTTTTTTTTCAAGACTTTCATGATAACCTAGTGGGTTTAATTAAAAGGCATTATGCCCAGCAGTTGATGAAGTTCCTTTGACTTTAAATAATTGGATCTATACCATTCGCAAAATACTATTAAAGTTTGAGATTAATGGAATATTTCAGAACTAGAACTATTCACAGCTTCAATTTGATCTTTGTCTATGACAAAGATCTTTGACAATGCTGTTTTATTTATTTATTATTGAATTGCTTTTCTCATTTTCTGAGTAGAAAAGCAAACTATCTTTGGACACAATTGTCCATTTTTAATCTAAGTGCTCTATTGAAAATCATGCCCTTGTGTATGTTGCAGTGAACTGTTAATTAGAATGCTTTAAAGAAAAACCACAGGACAACATTTGTGATGTCACTAAAAGGGGAACAATTTGCTTCCCTCCATGATACAGAATGAACAATGTTTACTCAAAAACTGAAAACAGAAAATGTTGAAGATAAAGACATTGTCATGTACTGTGCAATTTACTAAAATAATAAATCAATCATTAATAAAACCAATATACTTGATCTATTTTTCCATAGCCTTTGAAGTACAGAAGTTCTAATTTGTTTTTGTTTTTGCCTTTCCTGATTTGTTCAGAAAATATATGGCAGGCCAGCAGTACTCCTGGATTCAGGGAAGTAGTAGGTCTTATGGACAAAAGTCTTGAATTTCAGATATACAGTGGAAAAGAGCATAATATCAATGACCTGAATTATGCTTTTGAAAACATCAAAATCAGAGACATGATAAAATAATAAACTGTAAGGCAGGGGGAAGCGAAAGAACAAGTAGGAGGTAGGCTAAAAATCTAGATGATAAATCTATGTAATAAATTTCACCTCTAAGGCAAAGGAAGTTACAGCTGCCCCTGAGTTACATTGGTTTTTGCTGATGTCAAATCTAGAATTTCAAAAGAGTGCTACAAGGGCAATATATGTATGTGTGATTTTTTTGACACAATATGTGCTTTTTGAATCAGAAGAGTTAACAGTGATAATTCAGACACTTGTCAGCTCATGGTCTTATTGCAACTCAATGTACCTGGAACTACCCTAAATCTTTTGGAAGCTATGTAGCTGGTTACCTTACAATGGGGGAGAGTGAGACTGAAGGAACCACATTGGTTGTCACTTGGCTTCTGGTTCTAATTCAACTTGCTGAGCAAATTCATAAAACATTTTGTGACTCTGTTCCTTATTATTTTGTGGATTATATCTTCCAAATAGAATCTGTCTACCACATATATGCTGCCCAATAGAACATGCTACAAGGCCCTCCCCTTGTCATATTTAGGAACAGGAAGGTCTCCACAGTTTATTCTTCTCACAGTAGAATAGCATGTCCCCTGAGATTAGAATCTTCCCTTCCCTTTTGCTATTCTAGAAGGCCATTAAGCCTATACATTTCTAAAGAGTTTTCAGAGTCTATGGTACCATTTAATTGGAGATAAGTATATCAGTGCAGTGGAAGGGGGAGGAGAGGATGTTATGGAATAATGCTGTTTTGGTTGTAATTTTATTGGCTGCATTATTTTTTTGGATATAATCTAGCAAGAGTTATGTTATTTGCCATTATTTGCAAGATTACCTCTGACCAAGAATATTTGCCTGTCCTACCAGATCAGATATGGTAGGCATGTTCCAGGTCCCCTCTCTGAAATCCTATCTGAGATGGAACCTCGGAAGCGTCTTTTCCATGACTGCCCCTACCTTATGGAATATCCTCCTACCACCCCTCAATCCAATCTTTTAGTCTTTTGGAAGGTCATCAGGACCTGGATTGTTAGTCCAGACTGTGGGGTATCTCAAGGGATGATTAAGGTGCCACTTTTTTAAAATAGTTTTATAGTCATGTTTTTTAGTTATTTGTTTTACTGCTGTTATGAGCTGCCAAGAATGGTTCAAGATGGGTGTCCATACAAATATGAGTACTTAGGTGGCATACAAATCATTATTTATTTATATATCAGATTTAGAAACCACCTTAACAGAGCAACTAAATTATACTGCAGTGGAACCAGCCTTTGGTTCAACAGAGAGATAAGAGCAGAGAAAAGGCAATATGAAGCCCCAAAATGCTTCTAATTATTCATATGAAGTTGTCTTATACTGAATCATAGTAACTTTGGTCTTTCTGTTTCAGATAGGCAATCAAGTAACATCAAGATGTTTTGGACTGTAGTTACAACACTCTTATGTAATGATCCATACCAGTTGGAATTGGAAGAAATGTATATCTTCAATGACGCCTGCACATCAGAATCCAAAAAGCTACTTAGATGATAATGCTTACAGCAATATGTGTTTAAGTACAAATTTATTCTGAGAAAATTTGCACAGAATTCTGTTTTTAAATGGGAAGACCACATCTAGGCAACGAAGTACAAAAGTGATGCGATCTTGCAACAAAAGCAAAACAACCGATAGCATGGATGTCATGGCTTGTTTGAGT
>JANHZU010002701.1:431083-452291 GCA_032468055.1 Acrochordus granulatus | reverse complement strand
CTTTGGCTGCAAAGAATATAATCAATCTGATTTTGGTGTTGACCATCTGGTGATGTCCATGTGTAGAGTTGCCTCTTATGTGGTTGGAAAAGTGTATTTGTTATGACCAGCTTGTTCTCTTAACAAAATTCTGTTAGCTTTGTTAGCTTTTGCCTTGCTTCATTTTGTACTCCAAGGCCAAACTTGCCTGTTATTCCAGTTAACTTTTGACATCCTAGTTTAGCATTCCAATTTCCTAGGATGAAAAAGACATCTTTTTTGGTGTGAGTTCTAGAAGATGTTGTAGGCCTTCATAGAACTAGTAAACCTTAGTCTCTTCGGCATCAGTGGTTACGGTACAGACTTCAATTACTGTGATGTTGGTTTGCCTTGGATTCAAACCAAGATCATTCTGTCATTTTGGAGATTTTACCCTAGTACTGCTGTTCTCATTCCTTTATTGACTATGATGGCTACTCCATTTCTCTTAAGGGATTCTTGTTCACAGTAGTATATATGGTAGTCATCTGAATTAAATTTGCCCATTCCTGTCCATTTTAGTTCACTGATTCTCAAGATGTCAATGTTCAATCTTGCCATCTCATGTTTGACCACATCCAGCTTACCTTTGTTCACAAATCTTCCATTCCAGGTTCCCATGCAATATTGTTCTTTACGGCACTGGACTTTCCTCTTACGTTCAATCACATCTAAAACTGAACATCCTTTTGGCTTTGGCCCAGCCATTTCACTCTTTCTGGAGTTACTTGTAATTCCTTCTGATCTGAGAGGCTCATTTTCTGGTGTACTACCTTTCAGCCTTTTGTTACTGTCCATGTTTTTTTTAGCAAGGATACTGAAGAGGGTTGCCATTTCCTTACCAAGCTGGTATGGGTTTCTGTAAATTATGTCTCATATTTTTTCTGGGACGGAGACACACTTTGTCTGGCTCCTCTGATGAGATCTGTCCAGTATGGTTGAACCTCTGGCATAGATCTCATCCTCTTCAGAGCACACAAGCCCCCCAACCACAGCGAGGTGGTACCTCACTGGGGGGATAATTCAATTTAGTCTTTTGCAATTTTCTTACTCTTTTAATGTATCTAATCACATTTTTTACTTGTCCATGGTTAATGTTATCCAACTGTTAAATGCTCAGATACTTGTAGGCTTCATCTTGATGGTTTGACCTTTTGGCATTTCAATTCCATTACTACATGTATTTGTGATTTTATCCTAATATATTGCTACTCAGCACATTTCTCTAGGCCAAATTCCATTGCTATCTCTGTCCTAAAAATATTACAGTCTTTGTAAATTACTATATTTGTTTACTGATTTTCCATAAAGATCCAGATCCTCCATATGAAGTAAATGTGAGATTTTATTAGCATTTTTTGCAGTTTGGTAGCCAATATTTTTTTTCAAAATCATTGAAAATGGGATCATGGCAATGAGAAATAATAAAGATGATAATGAATCACTCTGGAAGATGCCTCTCCTAATATTGACAAGGCTATATTTTTCATTTCCAGCCACACATTCTGTCTTCAACTGCTTATTTTTTCTATGAAAATTCTAATGTTTTTATTGACACAGTTGTTTCCAAACATTTGATGGTGATATCTGGAGGCTTCTAAATCTTGGCATCTGGACATTAATTTAATGGTATTGTAAGCTTTTGGCCTTATCTCAAGGTTTTTATCAAACACTGTATCAGGAGAAGGATAAATCTCAGTAGATGTAGACTTGATTTATCCCCCATTGCTCTTGCATTTCATTCAGCTCCAATCCAGAGGTTTTCTTGGAGAAGAGCGGAAGGGGACCTCTGGACTGGGATGGAATGAAATGGAAGAGCAATGGGGGATAAATCATTCTACATCTACTGACTTTTATCTTTCACCTGCTACAACATGTTTAATAAAGGCCTTGAGATAAAGCCAAAACTTACAATAACATCAAAAAGTAATGTCCAAATGCCAAGATTTAGAATCTCCAGATATATTTTCTTTCCTGAATGAGGATTTTACAGTATTTGATGGTGACAGTGATGAGAATGATTTGATTTATACAGCACATGTGATGCAGGGCTATACAGAAATAAGTACTACAGTACAGGATTCAGGGAGATTAACTTTTAGCAATGTTATAACTATATAAAGGAGATATAACTTAGTTTCGGTCACAAGGAGTTTCATGAAAATCAGAGACTATGAAGTTCTGGGTTTGAGATCAGGCTTAGACTCGATTTGAGAGGTTGTACAAATAAAACAAAATAGAAGCAATAGTAATAAAAGCTGTACGATTAATGTGCTAAGTCTGGGAAAATTGAAAACACAGATGAAACATTTAGAAAAATCCTGGAAGTAGTAGGAATATGAATCTAGTTTGTAATGTTTATGTGCCTGAAAATATGGTTCATTTTTTAAAGGTCTCTATATAGGCTATGCAGGAGGTTGATGTGACTGAGGAGGATGCTGAAGACCGAGGAAGATGGAAACAAAAGATTTGCTGTGGCGAACCCTGATGGGAGCAGTTGAAAGAAGATGATTTAAAGGTCTCTATAATTTAAAATATTGATACATACAAGTTCCAAAGGCCAAGATAGGCATTCATGCTGTAAGAAATGATTTTGTTTTGTGCGGTACTATATAGTAAAAAGGAGTACTCCATAATTGGACTCAAGTTTTCGTTCTTTTTTTTACATCAAAGGGAAATAATTGTTTTACTCTACTTTGCCTAATTAGACTCTAAATGGAATGTTGAGTACCATTGTTCAAAAAGGATGGTGAGAAATTGGAGTTAACTGGCTAGAAGATTGTGAGGGATTGAAAACCAGGTTTATGTGAAATGAAATAGTCAAAGAATCTAGAAACATTTATCTTACAAAAAGTAAAATTGGGGAGCTATTAGGTAGGAATTTTTAACTATCTGAAAGAATAGTTAAAGAAGAAGGAGTGGATTTACACTATTGCTTCAGAGGATTTTATGTTAATAGTTTTGAAGTCACAAGGGCGTATTTTTTGAAAATCATTGGACTCAAGAGGCACTTATATTCTTATTTCACACTATCTTTGTAATAATGGTGCTTTGTAGTCTTTTCCAATCTTGTGTCTCCCTGTCAATTCTGGAAGTTACAATCTCTTTTCCCCAAAGAACAGAGCGAAACTGAGATGGCCAAGACAACAGGTTTTCCTGAACATAACCAAAGTTATGTTTTATATTTAAAACATTTTAAATCTTCCAGATTATGTTGGGTATAAAATACAATTATAAAGTTTGTTTTTCATTATAACGGAATTGTAAGCTAACCCATTATTTCTTATTGAAGCTAAACACACAGATAGTGATACAGAATTGCGCAATTGGGCGGGGATGAAAACAACACTTTAAGGGGGAATAAAATACAGAAAATGGCAAAAGTTTCACTGCATATGGATGAACTAACTAGCCGCTCGCCCTTCCTCCACTACAACCTGAAAACAAAGTCCTACCTACCTCTGCACTACAAGCGCTACGCTACCCCGCTTACGAGGGCCAGACCTTTTGGGTTGCTTGCTCGTCGCAGAATGATGACGCGACTTGCGCCGTCCAGGAGCAGCTGAGAGTCTCTCTTTCAGAAAGGAAGGGCGGGGAGCTGGAGCTGGACAGAGCGGGGCTGGTGACATGAGGTGGCCTCGCCGGCGACGGTGGGCTTCAGCTGGTGCCGGGGCTGCTCCGTCGCGACACCATGTTCCGCCGCGCCAGGTTTAGTGTTAAGCCCAATGTAAGGCCGAATGCGGCAGGGAGGGTCAGTAACAGTGGAAGCAATACAGGCTCAGTCGTCCCGGTGCTCCCCGCCGCCGCCACGGTTGCCGACCGTCAACATGACTCGGCATCGACTTCCTGGTCTTCTACGGCCGAGGACAGTTCGATGCTCCATCCCGGTGATACCGCTGCCTCTGGAGATCATCTGAGCCTGGACAGTAGCAGCAGCAGCAGCAGAAGGTAACTTAGGTTAGCTTTTAGCCTCTCAGTGATGATTTTGCGTTGGTCTTCTTCCCAGAAACCATCGGAGCCTCTTGCTGCCTTTTTAGGATGACTTGAGACACAGTTGAAATTAAATCTGTGTCGCTCCACGTACTACGTATTTGAGGACCTGGCTCTTAAAAGCTTTTCTAATAGAGGGTCATACTTTCCTCTGCATCAACAAAACTCCTATCACAAAGAGATGTGAGAAAGAACTGTATGTTTGTGTTGTAATAACTGACTGTGTGGACTTGAAGTAGTGACTTGATTCTATGGTGCGAACATGCAGAGAATAATTGGCATTAATTGGACCGTAGAGATCCTACCAATTAGCTGTTCTCTTGTAGAGAACTTTTTCAAGTATAGGGGAGATAGTACAGCAGTACTGTATTGGTCAAACTCTTATCCAATCATAGTGTAATATTTAAAAGGTATTGCAGTATGTCTCACCTGTTCAATGAATAATGCTGTTAGTACATACATCAGAAACTAGGACTGTGTTATTTAGATCCCTGCCAGTCTCATAAGACTCGTAAGATATTAAAGTACTCTTTAATTTCATCTCCTTGTAGCTAGTTGAATAACATTCATTGTGTTGCATTAATGGAATATAATAGTAGAGGCAAAAGTCGTATGGGGTATGGATCGTCAGCTTTCCCTTTATATATAATATTTATTTATATATAACATATATTATAAATGCAATTATAATGACAAATATGTGAGAAAGCATCACACTGTTGTACAGTACTTATATTTAAGTAGGGAGATCATATCTGAGCTGCAAAACTCAGATGATCACTAGCAGGAAGAGAAAACTTTCTTTACTTCATTCTAAGAGTCCTTTTAATTGTTAATCAATGTGGGTGTTATGCATCAATTAAGATACAAGTAAAGTCATGACTCTAGTATGAGATTTCCCTTTAAATTATATTGTATGAATAAATGATAAATAGGTAGAATTGTTCTTTTGGTTTGTTTAAAATGTTTGATGAAACTTCAAACAGAAAGAAGGGCTTGGTTTTTCTACTGTTCTTCTCAGGCTGCAGTCTTATACACACACACACACACACACACACAGACACACACACCTGGAGTACATCCCAGTTAATTAGTAAGTTTTACTCTTGTCTTCAGGTTCAGCCTGAAAGTCCTTATCTAGTCCCACAGAAATTTTGACAAGTGGTGGGATTCTTGTTTGTTTGAATGTCTGCAGTTAATGCTGCAAGACAGAAATAGTAATTATTGGGTTATAGATATGATTTTGAACCCATTATCCCATTACTTTATAGGATAATCCCAGTTTAAAAATACTATAATGTCTAAATCTATTGGGGGAGTGTTCAATTTGACCTCACAAAATTATTACTTTGGATCAACTCATCTCTGAAGAAGCAATTAAAATATTTTTTAAAATTCAAAACTTTATTTTGTGCTCACAGACACAATTTGTTCTTGGAATTAAAATAATTTGATTTACCTCAAAGTAGGTTGTTTGATCCACATGCAACTACTGCTTCTGAAGTCAGCAATAGTTTTAGCAAGTTGATGAAATTGATTTTAGTTATTTTTATAATCATTAGAAAATGAGTTTGCACATTCTACTCTGATAATTATTGAAAGTTTGCATTAAACAATGTGATTTTTGTTTCCTATGATCTTAAAATAAAATTAATATAATTTAAACATTTGCTTTGTATATACTGGATGCTTCAGATAATGTTTAATGAAGCTTAATTGTAATCATCCTGCTGTTGCAGATGTAATTCAGGAATTGGAACATTAATCCATATGGTTAGGTCATGTCCTATGATTGGGGCTGACATCAATAGAAGTGTTAAATGATTCTAGATCAGTTTCTGAATGTTAAACATGTATGTGTTGTTCTTGGCTACATCCCTACTTTTTGAAATATACCAAGATAGTAAGAAATGTGCATGTTTCAGGCATGGGATTGGCTAAAATAATTATTCTATACCAGTAAAAGGAGAAAACAAGACTTGACTTGTATCAGTGGATTTTTGATATGTATTGCTTGTAACTGAATTTATCAATTTTCAGTACATATTTAAAGATAATGGTCAAAGTTGTTGAAATTCTGTTAACATTTTTTTCTTTTTATTATTAATCTTGTCATCGTGGTGATACTTTTATATTTGCATATCTGTTTGTATCTTTCAAAATCAATTTGCATTATAAAATAAAAATAAAATGAATTCAGTAGTTCTTAATAAACATACATAGGATTAAATTGTAGCATTGTTATATATAGTATTTTATATACTTACATAGAAGTCCTACTGAACTCAGTTGGTTATTTCTGAGTTACTATGTATAGAATCAGATTGAAGGAAGCCCAAAATATTCACCAAACATTTATTAACTGTGTCCTTTGCTGGATTCATGAACCTGCATTGTAAAACCAGAGTAATTTGTTCTGCTTATTGTGTCATTTTCTATTAGTTATGACAGGGTATAAATATACCAAATAAATATTTGCTGATAATGAGCTTACTTGTGTTTCTAGAAAATTGATATATTGATCTATAGCTATTCATTTAGCTATAGAATACCAATGTATTTGTTTAGGTTTCAAATTTAATTTAATCTCATCTAAAATCATGAATATTCTCCATAAGAATTAACTAGAAAATACTATTGTTATTTATATTAAATATAATAAAGCATAATTAACCCACTAGCTTTCAAAGAAATTTTGTTACTTGCTGATTTTTCTCTTAATTTTCCAGAAATGAAAAAAACAGTCATAAAAATGGAGATGGAAACTGTAGGGAACAGACAGAAGTGTTTCCACAGAGAAGAAAACGGATATCCACTGTGCCTAACCTTGTAAAACCAAGAATTATACCTCAGTCTATACATCACACTGTTGATTTGTCATCAAAATATTCTCAAAAACAAGGACCTCACTCTCCTGCCTTTAGTAATTCTCTGATTCAAAAAGAAGCATCTTCACCTGAAAAGCCTGATATAGAAAGTTCTCCCAAGTCTCCCATGTTGCCCGAAAAGAAAACTTCTGTTCCTCAAGTACTGCAGTTGTCTCCATTTAAAAAATCTACGAGAAAAGAACCCAGCACATGTGTGCCAGCTCAAAAAAGCGATGAAGCCTTTCCAAAGAACACAAGCTCACCCCTCAAAGAAAGACCCACGCAGGAAACACTGGTGGAAGAGGAAACAACACAGACAAAATCTGCTTCAGCAAATAAAAAAAGGATTTGTTCAGATCGTGACAAAATAATCAAAACGCAGAAGCTAAGGAAGATGCTTAAAGAAGAACTGAAAAAAGAAAAGGTACAGTAATATTTTTGTAATTTTAATATGAAGTGGCAAAGAACCAAATAGAAAGAATTCTAGCTTATTCTGTGGAGAAGCTATCCTGTAATGAAACAGATTATTGATTTTTCCAAATTATTATTTTTTTTCAGTGCTGAATGGCAAAATCTCTTGATTCCAGAGATAATGTACCATCAAGTCATTTTCGACTCCTAGTGGCCACATACATAGATCTTGTCCATGATAATCTGTCCAAACCTGGTATTCCAGAGAAAATACTTTTATCATTATCTGGAGATAATAGATTTCAACTTGTGATTGCTTGTTCCTAGATCTTGGACCCTACCGTTGAGCTCAAGTAGTCTTCACCTGTGAGAAATGAAGAATCTCTAGTTATAATATGGAAATACTATATAAAGTATATCATAAAGCTATAAATTAATAAGGTCTTTGACTTTAGCTATAGCTATACTATTCCAAGTAGACACTTAATTTTGGGCTTCAGTTCTGTCATTAGCTCTGGCTGATCTGGTCACTAGCAAAATTTGTGAGAGTGGTAATCCTAAATATCTGGAATATATTAGATTGCCTATCTAAAGTAATACTGGTGGTAGATTATAAACTGTTGTAGGCTACACTTGTTTAGAATTTATGATAAATTTTATGTGATACACAATTTAAAATTTATGTTAAATTTTATGTGATACAACCATTTTATGACATCAAGGGGCTCTTCATGTCTCATAGAAATAATGAAGTAGCATTTACAATGTTTATTCATTTAAGATGTGGAATACTGTAATGTTCTGCTTTATTTCCTATCCTTCTTAATTTCTAACATTTTTGGTAAATAACACTTGGGGATTTAGATCAATGTGCAATCAATAGGCAAATATCACCTATTTTCTGTCTTTTATCTAAATTAGATGAGGGTGTGCAAAAGGTGAATTAGTGTCTGAATTTGGTAGCATAAACTATATGAGAACCATTCAATACTAAATCAGATCTTCGGTTTAAAATATCTATTATAGTAAATGATGTTTAATTTGAAGCTATTTTACTATTTCTTAGACTTTTTAATCAAAGTGAGGTTGGCAGTTGGAAAAGCTGATTTCCATATCGTTTCTAACCTGTATACTCCATGATACTAAAACATTGCTAAAATAATTGGATTTGTCAATCATTGTAACTATAATATTTTTTATTTTTTTGTCATTTATATTTAAAAACTGCGCATCTCCCTCTCACTATGTACTATTGTAATGTAATTGGTAAGCAGTAATATTCAGGAGCTCATGGTGGGATCTTCTCTTGTTCTATTTCTGTGTTTTAGGTTACTGAAATACATCCAATTTTCCAATGTAGCTGATTATTATGAAGCTTTTTTTATATAAGAATTAAATATTCCTAATTGAAAAATTAAATATTTTTAAATAGACAACTGATCCTTTATAAAATTTACAAACTTATCCTACACAAGTGGACTCAGAAATAATGTGGCTGAAATTTTGGGGATTATTTAAAAATGAATTTATTTAAGATTTTAGCCTCATTTGGGTTTGGATGGAGCCCTTCCATAATATCTACTTTGATCTTTTTTTTTCTTTCTTTTCTGGCTGAACATTTTAGAGCATCTCTGAACTGCAAAATATTTGTTCTATCCCTGTTATTACATTTCTTCACTATATAATGCTGTATCTCATTCTGATAGATTTTTGTTTATCATCTTAGGAACCAGACATGATACAGTTCCGCTTAGTGGAGTTATGGTTTAATTATATGGGGTGCAGTGGCCAAGCGGTTAAGATGTTGGGCTTCTTGGCCAGAAGTTTGGCAGCTCGAGTTCAAGACCCAAGCGCTGCCAACCTAAGCTCCTATTAGTTGCCAACTTAGCAGTTTGAAAGCATGTAAAAAGGCAAGTAGATAAATAGGTACTACCTTCAGAAGAAAAGGTAACAGCATGACCACAGAAGCATCTTTGAACAAATGCTGGCTCCCTTGGCTGTGAATGAGCGCTGCCCCCTAGAATCAGTCACAACTGGCAGGAGAAACCTTTACCTTTACCTTTTACCCGTGGTTTAATTATATATACATTTTTAAAATTTAAATTCATATTTGATTTCCTGTTTCCGATTCTCCACATTATAAATATATTAAAATAAAATAATAAATAATAGCAGATGAAGTTATATAGGTAAAACAGAAAAATAAAACACTATAGCAACCGAATAAGGCCTTCTTCAAAGGCAAAATAAAAAAAGTAACAGCTTTTCTGAAGCTGAAGGCTCATTCAGAAATATATATATGATAAAATGTGAAATAAGATTTAAATAAACATCTACAAAATTATATATAAATATGAATTTATGTTTCTAGAACCAACGGAAATTTAAATATCCAGTATTTGAAAAAAATTTGCCAGAAGATCGTTCAAAAATGATTATGAGAGATTTTATTTACTATTTGCCTGAAAATAATCCTATGAAGTAAGTACATATTTTCTTTTGTATAAATTGTTTTTATTAATTCATTAGATCTGATTTTGGTATAAACTGTTTTTATTAATTCATTAGATCTGATTCTTCCTATCCTCTGAAGATCTCAGGGTGCTTTATATGGTTTCTCACACATTCTTTTATCTTTACAACAGTTCTGTTAAATTCGGCTTGCAGGTTAACATATATCACAAAGCAAATGAGACAACTGTAGACTGTTACCTGTACACCACAGGCTTCCAGATATTTTTCTGTAAATTACTAATGCATCTATAATGTAGATTTCTGTAGAAGACATCTATATTTAACCAAATTGGTAGAAGTATAATAAAATATGTCTAGGAACTTCACCATCCTTGTTACAGGGCAAGGTTTATTCAGATTAATTATATGTTCTCTGTTTAAGTATTTAACAAACCTTCAGATAGCTCTTGTGTGTTTTTTATTCTTTGCCTGAAAGTTTGGCATTCCTAAGTAAGTGGACCTAAGTCATTTTGGTGTTGTCTATTGTTTGCAGAAAATAACTATGATATTGTGAAATGTGAAGTGATTAGACTTCTACTGTACTATACTGATTCACTAATTGAGAAACCATGTAGAAACCTTTAACTTGGTTTATTCCTTTTGAACTTTATACAAATAAATTAATTTAAATTCTATTATTTTTGTGTAAAAATGTGCATTCTAGTTAACATGGTCAGTAACACTAGTAAATTGTGTTTGGACTATGTACTATGAAATATAGATGCTTGCTAGATTAAGTGAATAAATAAGTTTATGTTTTTCAATATTTAATAGATCTTCATTGGTTGAAGAAAAGAAAACTGAAAAGACTTTTACAGCGACCCAAGCAAAAGAGTAATTTGTTTCTTTTTTTGAAATAGTATTAATGAAATATGCAGTCAGTAACACATCTGTAAAAACTAAAAAGTGTGCTTAATATTGCTGAAATTAAATTACAGTGGTACCTTACAAGACGAGCAACTCACAAGATGAGAAAAAAATTTAATAAAATTTATTCCGCCAGATGAGCCGCAACTCACAAGATGAGAAAACTTCACACGAATACCTTGCATGTCATCAGTTAGCACGCTCTGTATTTCCCATTCAGGAAATGGCGCGTGGCTTACTCCATTGCCGTACAGGCAGCAGTGCGCGTGCGTTCTGCCTATGCTGCCGCGTGGCTTACTCTGTTACTATGCGTGTGACTGACCTTGCCAGAATGTACAACAGGTCAACATTCCTGATCGCAATGAGCACCGTGCGATGAGCTCACGTGGGAAATCTCACTTAGGAGCCCTCCTCTCTCGCTGCGTAAACAGCATAAATTAAGTGAAAGGCATTCAAGAGATGGAACTCCCGAGACTTCAGATTCCAGATTCTCTCTCCAGACAGTCCCCTCCCCCACCTCTCTCTCATTTCCCTGGTGCCAGCTGGGACTGTTCTCAAAGCCCACGCACACAAAAACACATAAACACTTGTCACCCGGCACCATCAAGCCTGGCCCTTGCTGCCCGTCTCTTCTCCCTTCATACAACGGAGGCAAGAAACATGCCTGCGAAAGACCCCAGAAAAGTGTTGCTGAGGGAAAAGGCCGTTTTGCCTCAGCAGCGGCAGCAGTGGGTCCTCCGAGCCAGCAGGGGACGCCGAACAGCAGCCAGCCTAGCAGCAGCCGGCCTAGCAGCAGCCTCGAAGCAGATCTGTAAGTGCTGGTTCATTTGTTCTATTTCTGCTTTATATGGTGTGTTAATCATTGTTACTTTTTTCAGATGTTAGGGACAATCATTTCTACATCAAATTCCTTTGAAAATTATTTTTTGTGAATATTTTTGGGGACGTGGAATGGATCGTCCGACTTTCCATTGTTTCCTATGGGAAACCTCATTTCACACTAAGAGCATTCTTCCGGAACAGATTAGTCTCGTCTTGTGAGGCTCCACTATACTTGCATACTATACAATTCAGCTAAATTGATTTTATACCTAGTGTACCAATTATAATAAGTCTTTGGCCTGATGAAAATATTACCCCAAAGCACCCAGGCATTTTCATAGATAACAGAGGTATTTTTCCCAGTCCAAGTTCCAACATATTACATTTAATAATTTTTATGACTCAATCAATAAATAATCAAGCTAGGAAATGTTTTAATTTAATCTTAAATTTATCTGTGAGAACATGAGTTATGATTTTCATTGCGGCATCTTCCCAAAACTCATTGATGAAAGTAATAACATACAACAGATTATGAATAAAGCTGCTCCCAATGTTTTCAACTCTGTATGCTTTCTATTCATTGAAATGAAATATTTTTCAACTTAGAAGGGAAATGCTACCTTAGAAATGCTACCTTAACTCTATTTCACCATGAAGATTTTTCACAGCTTTATGATAAGTCTGTAATTTCTGTACACAGTGTGGATGGAGATAAATTATTCTGCAAGAAGCATTTATCAAGTAGCCAGAAAGGAAAGGCATTATCATTTTTATTTTTTTGTGGGGGGCCAATTTCCTCCTATGGATAAAGTACAGAAGTGCAGATGTACTCTAAAATGGATAGTAGGGGCTTCCCAAAAAAGCAAGCACAGAAAGATCAGATTCTGATGAGGAATTAAACCCACTAGCCATCTGTCAAAATGCTCTTTCTTATATTCATATTACAGTAGTGAATTCATTTGTAAACCAGTATTGGTAACTATAAAATACACAATAGATTTTTTCCATTTTTTTCTCTTCTTAGTTTCCATTTTGTACTTTTAATTTTTTTAAGATTAAATGTTTTGTTAAAAACAATAAAATTATATTAAAAAACTTAAAATGCAGTATACCAATTTAGCGAATGCTGCAATATAATAAAACATCTCAGATGTTTTTTGCACTATTCTTATGCTACTTTTTTCATTTATTATGATTTTAATCTTTCTACTGAAATAACTTCAAATTCTACAAGATTGAAAAGTATCAGGCTTTGCTTATATATTCCTCCCTAGTCCCAATCTGTATTAGGAAAAGTGATTTGTGGATTCTTTTCCTGCTAGCAAACCACTGATTACTGCATCTTAATTTGGAAGACTGTTAGGACAGTCCCAATCAATGTTATCAATGTTGCTAAAATACTGTTTTACTGTCCCAAGTTGTGTCACGCATCTCATTAAGGTATGCTTTGTTTCAACTATAGTGTGTTGAATAAGTCACATTATTTTATTTCATTCTTCATTTAAACTAAAATCAAACAAGCCACCTTATAGTTTAACACATTGCCTAACACCAGTCACAGACAACTTGCTTCTGACCAGTCTCTACCTAATAAATTCACAATGATTTTTTGAATCTAGATTTTGCTACCTGTTAAATTTTACTTCTGTGTCCATTCATTTGTTATGACTGTTGTTGTCAATCACATGACTACCTGAACAATCACCTCATTGGTCAGATGATGTGACATGCTATATTTGTCATTTTCCCACTTTTCATTCCCTGAGTCATCTTTTTCTTATTTTTAAGTGTAACATGCACTTGGACCTGCTACTGCTGCTGCTGCTGTTGTAATTGCAGTGAGTTAACACCTGCCCAGTCCCTTGGTTAATTTTTTGTCTAACTTGGAACTTTAGCTTTCCTTCCCCTTCAATAGGCTGATTCAGACAGGTCCAGCAGTTTTCTAACTTTTGGATTTGGGGATTAGGATTTTTCTATCATTCCTATTATTGCACAACTGATTGTATTTTTTGAAGTATTTTTTTCTGATATTATTTTTTCCAGCCTTCTCTTGAATATTTCATTGCTTGCCTGTCTTACTAAGAATTTATCTCATTATTTCCATTTTGTTTTTTCTCTAACTACCTTATCCCTCACCTTTTCAGCATCTTCCTTTAAGTAGATTCCCAACTAGTGATTTATAGCATCTTGCAGACTCATCCATCTAATACTGTGCCGATGAAGGTATCATGTGGGCAGGTTTATGTCTCCTTAACCATTTCTGGATGGTGCCTGCAGATACTATAAGTCACCAACAGGGAAACAGTCTCAGTCTAACAAATTCATCAACTAATTTTCTCTTTCTCTTTTGAACTAATTTCTTTATTCCTTCATCTCTTCATCATACATAGCTCACTAAATGCCAGAGATTGCATGAAATCATCTAAAGTTTCAAGTTAACCCTACCGCACCTCCAAAACTTGCTCTCAAATGTCAACATTTAGTTTGATCGAGGGGAAAACTGCTGAAAGTAATCACAGTAACTGTACTTAAATACATATATCTTAATACATTTAAACATAGCTTTATCCTGGGTTACTTCTTAAGACTTCTTCCAGTCATGTTTTGAAATATAGAAGTCTTATGTACAATAAGCTCCCTTAAGCTAAGTTAATAAGCCATTTATCATTCTTGCTGTCTTCTGGGTCCCAAACTTTCTCTGTTATTTCCAATTCTTTTTATAACATCATCTTTCAAATGCCCAAAAGCAAACATGCAGACAGCATTGTTTTCATTATATGCTACCATATTTGAACTATGGTGATGCAAAAGCTTTGAAACTTCCTTAGGCACTTCTTTCTTTCTGGACTAAATTGCTAAACTTGCGCACAAAATGTTCATATTTAAAAGCAATGTAATTATATTCTAATCTGAAGCATTTGAAACAAAAAGGATATATTTCTATAGTATATCTAATTTTGAAACAGTTTGTTTTTAAGCTAGTAGCTACATTTTTATTTTTTAAAGACATGTTTGACAAGTGTTTAAATAATAATCTATACACATTCTTCATTATGCTCCAATGATTTCATAAAATTATTTCATGTGTATCTTCTTATCCTAGGCCCTAGAAATTATATGGGGTGAAAAAAGTAAACACATGACAAATACCTTCAATATAATATGCTTATTTTCCTGTTTGAATACCAAACAATAATAATTTATTGCAGCTGGGTTATGAACTGTGTAAGTAAGCAAATATTTTATAGTTACATAGAAGACTCTGTGTATACATTATAACAAATTTTCTTCAACTATTCGTAACTAAAAAGTTCATATTTCTGGTATCTATCCAAGTTTTTAATTTATTTAGATTGGCTTTCATTAATTCAAACTGCTTGAGGCAGAGATCCTTGTTTATGAAAATGCAGGCTTTGCTTTAAAAAGCAAGGAAGTAGGAACAATTATCAACTTTGCTCCCAATTCATTTCTATTTTTCATGTTCTCACGGAAGAATGATTACTCACCACTTCCCCATTTATGCAAGTTTTAACTACCAAACTTTAGTGGCATGTTTACTATTACTATGTTTAATTCAGGAATTATAAGATAAGCTGTTCTACCATATGTGTTATTTATCAGAGGAGATCAGTATTATCCATGTGGCACCCCAGTAGAGTTAGGCTATAGGGCCTGCAAGGCACCATACTTGCCCAATATAAATCCAGCCAATATCTCCTCTACCAAAGAAAAAAGGGCAATTTTGTGTGGATGCCTTCCAGGGCAGATGGTTGTTATGGTAAACTTCTAAAGAGATGAAAGCAATGGGCAAACTTGATTGACAAAATCTTGGGAGGAGAATCTTGCTAAGTCAATTATCCACAGAAGTGTTAAGTTCCCTTTTCCTGGATATGCTGAAGCACATAAGCATTTGTTGGGAATGTTTTAATTTGGATTCCTGCACAAAGCAAGTAAATTGGACTCAGTGGCTCACATGAACCTTTTTACAGATAGTAAAGAGAGAGGAAAGAAATAGAAAAAAATGTGCAACTCATAAAATAAGTCCACTCCTATGTTTACCAAGAGGTAATTCAATGATTTGATTATCTTTCAGATTATACAATATGATTATGTTTCTGGTATATTTGCAAATGTGAAATTACAAATCATTTGTCATCATCTCAGGCTAGAGCTAATATTGCATGAATGAAATTTTTAGTTAAATAACATTTCTGGTATACTTTTTACCCATTAAAATCTGAATATCTTTTGCGGTTAAATAATTTATTAAAATAACCACTAACAAAGACGTAACTCTTCAGAATGATATAAAAATCTTTGCAAAACATATGTGTTCTATTTTATCAGTAGGTCAAAATGGGAAAACTGATATTGAGAGAAATTTAATTGTTTAGAGATTTGTTTCTTCTTGCTGGAACAATTAAGAAATAACAGCAATCTCCTCTTCTGCCCCCAGATAAAGACCATTCTGCCTCTGTTAAAGGAATCTTCAACAAAGAAAAAAATGGGAATTAGATAATATGAATACAAGATAAAAATACCGACTCCTTTTTTAGAAACCTTCTAACAAAACAGTATTTCCTGATTCTCTGGCGACAGTAAATGGAAAGGAACTGAACTGAACAAGACTTTGACAAACACTCTTAATTCTAATGGAACTGTTTACATTTCCTGCATAGGTTCTAAACAAACATGATAACTTGTGATTTCATTTAACATGAAAACATGCTTTTCTCCTGTCTTGCAAGCTAAAAGAGCTGATTCCAGAATCGAACTCTGGAAGTGCACAGGTCTAAGGTTACGAGATATAAACTGATAAATTCCAACAACAGAATTCAGCAGACATTTGTGTTACAGGGAAAGAAGGAGTTTTGGCACTAGCATGAACAATTACTGGAAAGATGCCAGCAAAACAAAGTAGTTTTTTTCAATTAAAATGATCTAATAGACCCGTGATGATGAAAGCACAACAAGCAAATTGTCTGAGGACTTTCTCTCTGAGTCAACATGCTAAGCAGAAAAATATAAATAGTGAAAGCATGAAATCTTATTTTGTTGTTTTGGCTTTTAGTACCAGGACTTCACTCTTCTTATAACGCAGTTTCAGCACTGCACACACAACTCTTCCTCCTTCCCAGATGTTATGATTTTATGGTGCTTTGCTTTCTCTAATTGAAAGATTTCTGACAAAGATTAAGAAATGGATGCACAATCCAGCTCTTTATGAAATGTTTAGTAACATTCTCACTAATTGGTACTGCAATATTTGGTAGCAGGAAAAGCAACTACTAATCCAAAGATGTAGCATATAAATGTTTCTTGTATTTCACTGCTGGTAATAGCAATGCAATAAATAAAATGCTCAAAAATATATAATTATTTGTTCATCTTGTGATTTCAGCATGATGTACAAATATAAAGGAATGTAACAATAACAACTTAAATAATTAAGTGCTGCAGGTGCAAAAACATTTCCCTCTTGCTTTTGAGAAGCACCCTGCTATTCTCTGTGGGTTTTATTTTTAAAAAAGTGTTCTGAAGTGAGTGTTTCAAAGTGAAGACCATGTCTCAAACATCCTTTCTATTCTTGGGAATGCCTCAGGTCCCAGTTGGATCAACAGACATTTAGAGAATGCAAAGTAGTTGACTATATTTTACTTTGAACTATTCCTGGTTGCCTGAAAGAAAGGATGGCTCAATCAATCAATGGATAAGAAGATACCTAGACCTGATTATTGCTGCCAATTTTGAGGGATTGGAAAGGGCTGAAAAAAATAAGAACAGATAGCAGAGAGTCCAAGGTAAGATGAGGAAAGCAAGCTGAGATGAAGAAAGCAAGCTGAGACAGAGAAAATTAAAAATAGAGATGGTAGAAAGGATTGTAGCTAGGAAGAAGGGAAGAAGAATATGGGATAGCCACTGGCAAAAATCAACCCAGAAAAATTAAAGAAATAAGAGAGGGAATGGATATTGTGTACTGGAAATATACAATATAGTGGTTTGTTACTGTACATGTTTGAGAGAATACTGAGATAAATGGAGTGAATTTAGATTCCAATGGTGCTTTATATTCAAGTAACTAGATGAGCGGCTTGTCACTTAGCCTCATAAAAACTACATCCACCCTAGCTGTCTCAAAATTTCAGATATGCCCACCTTATTGAAAAATCAGGAACCCTGTCAGAGCTTTCATAACAAGCTAGAAAAACAAATATCTAGGTACTAGGAAACACAGAGAAGATGTAACATCTGTTCACATGGAGCATGTAATAGTACATCTTTATGTTATTAGATTTGATGTTTATTCTATCTACTCAATCAAGTACTTGAGATAACAGTAATTAAAATAAAGAATGCAAACTAAAAACTAGAAAACAATTTAAAATACAAAAATGAATTAAAAATTAAATGCCTGGCATCTTGTCTGTCAGATCTAAAGAACGAGAATGAGGACCAATCAGAACTCTCAAGGAAGTGTACTTTACATCCTATAACTGACTTTCTGGCTGGAGGTAAGAAACAAACAATTCAAAGCCATAAAACAATCAGGCGAAATCCTAGACTTAAAACAGGGTGTTAGTCCTTTGAGGTAGTCCAGTCAAGAAGCACAATTATAGTACTAACTCTATTGCAAGGCTACATTATTACTTTATATTACATTATATCCTGTTCCCCAAGGTCATTCCCACATTCTGTTACACAGGATCCAAATTCAAAAGAAATCAGAACTGTTACTGAAAACCAAGGTCCAAAAAGCAAACAACCAGCAACTTCAACTCCAGGCTAAAGTTAAAGTTAAGGTTTCTAAAAGGCTTTCACATTTTAAAAAATGGTGCAAGGCAGTGACATTTGGCCCATCACATAGAATTGCTCCAGCACCATGCAGCAATTAGGCATTTCCTTGAATAATGAAATGCCCAGCCTGCATCTAACTGAACACAAAAAAGAGTGATTGCTCCTGATCTCCCCTGCCAGGTTTTTCTTGAGTAGCCCTGCTTGCTTGAATAGCTGTGTCTTTGGTCTCCATACTCCTGTGGGTGGATAGACTTTGGTGAAATCTGAGTCAGATGAACCAGGGCCCATTGTTGCTTGATCTTTGGCCTAAGCATATCTATCACATGCTCACTGTTGTCTCAATTTTCTATGTCCAACTTCCTAACTTTCTTGTCATGGTTAATTTTCCTCATCTGAGGATGATTCCTCAATCAGAGCATGACAATTTAAGGATGATCCCAGAAAAAGCTTATCCTATATGTAATAAAAATACCTGACCTTGGCCTCTACAATATAATGTGCAACAAAATTCAATGTTTTCTCCTCTCCAATTTAACATCTATATGAGGCCGCTGGATGATCTCATCCATCACCATGAAGTATGCAAATGATACCCAGTTATATATCACTACTCCTGGTGAACTAAGCACTGCTCTGAGAACATCTTAACCTGCTATCTAGAGGCTGTGAAGGTCTGGATGGGGGACAAGAGGTTTCAGATTATCTCTGGCAAGACTGAGTGGCTCTGGATTTTGGGATCCTTTGGTTCCAGCACTATACCATCTTTGGTGCTGGAGGGGATTGCATTATCCCAAACAGACCCAATGTCCAACTTGGGGGTCCTCCTAGATCACAATTCCTATGCAATAAGCAGGTAGCAGTCATGGCTAGGAGAGCCTTTACACCGCTTAATCTTGTGTGTTAGTAGCACCCATCCCTGGATTGGCAAACTCTGCTTACAGCCACTCATGCCCTAGTTACCTCCATATTTGACTACTGCAATGCATTCTACATCATAGGGCTGCCCTTGAAGAGTATCCAGAGCTTCAGCTGGCATAGAATGAAGCAGTTTAGTCAGTTATTGTGCTTCTATAGCACTGCATGTTTCACCTTTGTTCTGCAAGCTGCACTAGTTGCCAGTTTGCTTTTGAGTCTAATTCAAGATGCTGATTTTTAATTTTAAAGCCCTTCACAGCATTTGATCGGACTGAGGGTCTGCCTCTCCCTAATAACATCAGCCCACCATTACATCTGGCAGAGTATCAGTGGGTACCATCAGGTAGTGACCTACATTTGGTGGGTCCCAAGAGATGTGCCTTTTCTGCCATGGTGCTTACCTTTTGGAACATTCCTCTCATTGTACACCACTCAGAGTCACTTTTTGTGAGATGGATAATTACACAAATTTGATTAATAAACAGCAGAGTAGGAGAAAATTTTGTAAATATACCTATATTTGCTGCAAAGGAAATTGGAAGCTTTTTTTCTATTTTTTTCTTTTCAATTCTTTCTGCACATTTGCTTTTCTTCTTTTTTCTTTACTGCTTCTGCAATTATTTGTGTTAGTTTTAGATAGACAGAGAGATAGACAGATGTCTCTGAAGAGGGGGTATCTTTATTAGAGCTTTTCATGCATGCCTTGATGGATTCTTTATAGAATAGGAGATGCTCAGAAAGTTAAGCTTTGAGCTTACTGAATTGATATTGTTCTAAATCTGTCTTCCAATTTTTTTATTCTTTTCCTGTTATATATCTCTATATGACTCCATTTGCTTTTGCTCTTTCTATGAAGCAGTTCTGTGGGAAGATTTCCCTCCATGAAGTCTTTCTCTGGGATTTAATTAGTGCATGGGAAATCAGAGGCAGTAGATGAATAGTGTCATGCATGATGAAAGACAGATATACTTTTCCACCTCCTCATGAGCAACACAAATCTCCCTAAAATGTTATTTTTCCATGAGAAAAACAAACTCTGAAAGCAAGGGCTTTTCATAATTAGAAGAATAAAAAAAGAAAAATGTTTAGCTAAGCATTTGTTATCCATATATTACTAGAATTGTGTCTGTTTGTAACCTTCAATTGGGTGAAATGATGTATCACAGAGCAACAATTTTATTCAAAATGCCTCAAATGGACTAACTTACAGACTACATCCAAAATCCAGAACCCATGAATCTCATGGGATTGAAATTTGTGAAACTGTGGCTGCTTTTGGGTCACCAAGCCTTTGGATAGATGTCCAGATCTGTAGGTTGCATGGTACAAGGAAAGAGGGAGGGGCATATTTCCATCCTCTTTCCCTCTCATCTCTGCACCTAACCAGCTGGCGCCACACCTGATGAGCGAAGGCCAATGGCTACTATAGAATTGAGACCAAAATCTGAAATCTCTTAACAGTGGCAACCAATGAGGGAAGAACAAGGGAATGATGTGGATGCCTTCTGGTGGGTAGGATTGGCAAGAGGGTTGCTGGCAGTCAACAAGTGAGACCTTTCTTGGAGGAAGGGGGCCCTTGGGGAAAAGCCAGAATTGGGAGCAGGACTGCAGTTTTCTTTGTGGCACACTGCTCCCTGAGTTCCCCCTCCAGCAAAGTAGCAGTCAAGGAAGAGAGGGTGATGGCTTCACTGGGGATCTTCTGAGAGTTGTAAGTGAAAAGGAAATGGTGCAAGCCTATATTATATGCAGAAAGAAGTATGATCCAATGGTCATAGGTTGTCTAGTGATTAAAGTTAGAGTGACATTTTGTTCAAATGAATATTTATATAATTAATTTACTTATTTTTATCCCACCTTTATTACTTTATAAGTAACTCAAGGGAGTAAACATACCTAGTATTCATTCCTCCTCTTATTTTCCCCACACCAACAACTTTCAGAAGTGAGTTGGGCTAAGAGAGTATGACTGGCCCAAGCTCACCCAAATAGCTTTCATGTCTCAAGCG
>JANHZU010002701.1:394905-407629 GCA_032468055.1 Acrochordus granulatus | reverse complement strand
TTTTTATCCCTGTGCCATCATTCAGCTAAATACTTAACTCATGCTGTATGACAGGACACAGTGATTGCTATAGTGCAAGGAATTCTAAATTAATCCAGAAGTCCTGTCTAATGGGTGTACATACTTATCACAAAATTGTGGTTCTAGTTCTGCACTTTCCTATATTTCCTTTTCACTTTCCTATATTTTTTGTGCACATTTTACTCTTGAATACATATTTTTATTTATGTCATTTTATTTACTGTTGTCTTGCAAGTACACTTGAGAGCTGCTGTACTGGAGTAAAATTCCTTGCATGTCTAATCATGCTTGGCCAATAAAGTATCTGAATTTATAATGATTTATTTATCAAGCTAATATCCTGCTATAATCATAGGCTTCTCGGCAACTCACAAAATAAGAATATTCAATAAAATAAAATCATAAAAATATAAACATTGAACAAACATAGTGAATAGCATTGGGCCCCAAAAGCCTTCTGGAAAACAGAAATACAGTTCATCTTTGTTTTGAAGGAGAATTTCTAACTAACATTTGGCAAGTAGGCAAGCAGAAAAGAGAATACTTAAGAATTAATGTTATATCAATACACAAATGTTAACTCACTTTGATACTTTCTGTCCTTTGTTGATAGAGAGAAATCCATTTTCCAAGAAGATAAGTCCTGTTCAATCAAGCCTGCTCAGTTAATAAGAGGGCGATTCCAGAAAGCCAAACTTAATGTTGGAAGAACCAGTTGTAAGAAGGAAGTGCCTGTGTCACAAAATATTTGTGCTCCAATTGTAGGAGAAGTAAAAGAGATGGAGGTTATCAAAAACGATGATCTGTATCCAACTTTAGAGGTTAGCTATCTACTCAATTTATTCAATGTTTTCAGTACTATTTAACAAACATCATGTCCTATGTTTTTGTTTTTCCATCTTATGAAGAGGCAAGTATATTGAAAAGGTTGCTGCCAGACTTTTAATGAGTACCTGAAGTTCTTTTTGCATTTGTTGGGCTTAGCCATTTTGCTGAGAGATTATGTACTGGAGACAGAACAATCTTTTTACTTGTAATTTCTAATAATACTCTTGTGTCCAAGAGTTATTCCTTCTTGTTGGCACTATGCCCCTTTCTAAGATACACTGCATTGTTTCTAGAAACAAAATGCATTGAACATCTTATTGTTTTATAGAAAAATAACAGCAATATATGAATTAGCATACTTTCTGATTCACAACTAACATTTCTGAATGTTTTGTTTGCTTTTCTTTGCTTTTTTCCCCCTTTGATTTTCTTTAAACAAACAAGGCAGGATATATTTTTCCTGTTTGTGTTTAATTTTTAAGTATTTTAATAAATAAATAAAAACCCCTAGATTAAAGTGATTAATTTGAAATTAACCATCGTAAATATTTGAAATTCTTCCAAGCTCACTCATTGGTGTAAATGTAGTTCATTAGAAGTGGAGATGAAAGCTTTCATGCTCTTTATAGTTGTGGGATGTAGAAATGTGAGCTTGTATGAAGGCTACAGTTGTTCAGTCCTCACTAAACCAAAAGCAGTCATAGCTGTCTCACATCCTATTAAAAGAAATTGTGCTGTTAATTTTCAAGCTTCAATTTTTTAAAACAAATATTCGTACAATTTTAATAAAATAAACATTAGACATTATTAACCACATCATTGTTGTAATAACATCTTAGCAAGTTACATAGAGTATGAACTGAAAATCTGGAGAAATCTTGTCAAATATTGAAACAGATAGTATAGTATCAGTATTCTAAATTCTGAATTGTGGTATGAAAGTGTGTTAGCTGTGCTCTGGTAAATAAATTGCCATAAACAAATCTTCACCATCAAGGATGAAGTCAGTGTCCAAGCATCCCCAAGTAATTTGGATAGAAAAGGAGCAGAATCTACTGAAACCTCATCAAAAAGATGTGTTGATCAGAAGAAACATCCTTCTGAGAAATCATTGGCATGTGGACTTCTGAAAAACCAAGATGACCTTAAAAGAAAGAATTTGGATACTCTTAGAAGGTAAAACAGTTTTCAACAAATAAATGAAAAGTTTTCTCAGATTTTAGTGTAATCTTTGTTTTCTATATAATATGGCATAAAAATTTCATTCATTTTCAGTACCAAATTTATTCTGTTTTTTCCCTGTCCGTCTTTTTGGAATCAACTGGATAAACTTGATTGGTTCTGTTTTTTTAAATAAAGTATAATTTAGACAACAGATAGTTGTAAATATGTTTTCACTTTTAAAACTGGTATGGTGTCAAAAGTTTTTGTTACTTTTGTTCTTAGTGATACTTTTGACCCTCAAGAAATACATCATTCAGAAAGCATAAAACCAGCTCACCTTATGTCAAGTCATCAGTGGAAGCTGAAGCCAAATGTGGCACAAGTTTCTAAAAACATAGAAGTTTCCTTAGAAAGAGAATATGGTAAAGAAGGAAACACAGGAATGGATGCAGAATGTGATACCTCATATGGCATCAAATCTGGAAAAATAGCTCAGTTAATGGTAAGCATTATCATTCTAAATCATCTCTTGATAAATGGTTTTATGAAAGCTGGATTTGCTGATACAATTTGCTTGTTGAACCTCATTTATCTCCTTACATACTATCCAGAGAAGATTATGAGCAGATCCTATACTAGAAATTTTATAAAAATGTTTTTAAATACAATACACATATATATATGCACGGGAATATGTTTTAACAAAAATAGTACAGGACTATACTGATTTTTTGATATTAATGGAAAGCACTTCTCTTTTTTTGATTTCCTTTTCCCTCCCCCATGTGTACATATATTTATTTATTAGATTTTTATGCCACCAAAATCAGACTCTTGGCGGCTTACAATAAAAACAATAAAAGTCAATAAAATACAATTAAAACAATGCAGCCTTCCTTGCTACAGTTGGTTTTCAAGGGTTGTAAAGTTGCAGAGAAAGGCAAGAAGAAAAAATACACTTTGCAATACAGCCCACTCAAATGTTCAGTGCCCTTAGTATAATCCTTTTAATTTTATTTCAAAAATATTAAAGTTGATATTTCATGTGGCCTAAGATCTTTTCCAGAATATCCTTTGCCATAATTTTTCTTCATGTTTATTTTTGTACACCTGTTTAAAGGTAAGATAAGGGGTGGAAATGGAACTCATTAAAATTTTTGGAAAAGTAATTATATATTGAACTTACAGGTATTTGCAATGGAGGTCAAATAATGATACATGCATATGAATATCCCACAAATGACATGACTTATGTACTTATCTCTGATGTCAGGACATCATGGCATAATTATGTCATTTCTACAGCGATATCATAACAAACATGTTACATTTTGACACCATATAGATGCCACTGATTAATTTGGAACGTGTTTCTACTCTTAACAGGGCAGCTCTGTACATTTGAAGGAATCTGCATCAACTTCTGAATCAAGGAAAGAAAAGAATTGTTCAGAAAATATTGAATTAGTATCTCCAACAAGAAATAGGCACTCTGAAAAACATGGATCATCAAACCAGCCTTCAGAGAAGGAAACTCAAATTAAAAAAGCAATCTCTAAGCTGTTTTCTGTCCAAGGGAGAGAAATAGAAAACTTAAAAGGGTAAAAGTACACCTTGAATAGTGTTATGTCCTGGGTGGGGAGGTGAGAGCTCTAAGGCATTCAGAATCAGATTCTTAGTAGGATGACATATGGTCAGAAAGACTGTAAGAACAATAGAAAATTCAAACCCAGTCCTGTGAAATCTCTAAGAGAGCAAAAGTCAGATAATAAAGAATACATACTTACATCACAAGAGTTAAGTTTCACAGCACAAAGGCAAACAGTAGACATTGCTTTCAAGCACAAATGGCTTCCAGAATTTTGTACTGGAGTTGTAATTAATCTGCTCTTACTCAGCTGGTACTTAACAAATCTGATCTGGCTGCAAAGCAGTCCAAGTATATTAATGATTTAACTCAGCAATTATTCATCATAGTTATTCTTCAAATTCTTGCTTGCAAACAAACTCCTGGACATACTGTATCTCCACCTTTAGAACATAAAAAATCTCTTCTAGACCAAAAGTCCACTTTAGTCCAGCATTAGTATTAGTATTTATTTTTATTTAGGTATTCACTGAATTTGATTTTGGTACCATTTGACATCTGAATGACTCTGGATGCTTCTGTGGTGCTAGTAATTATGGCAGGGGAAAAGTATGTCTCCATCTTCATCTTACTAGCACCACAGAAGCATCCAGAGTCATTCAGATGTCAAATGGTGCCAAAATCAAATTCAGTGAATTTGATTTTGTGGTATCTGTAGGCATATTGCCCCCAACCCAAACATAATATTGAAATTTTAGGACAGACATTATTTGATACCCCTGTCCTCCATAAATATAGCACAGATTATCTTTTAAAATCACTCTAGTAGTGGCCATCACCCTGACTTGTGGTAATACATGTAATAGGTTAATAATAGGTTTAATAAATGCCATATTTTAATTATGTAATGTGTGAGATATTTTCAGTTCTCTGTTCTATATAGTCTCTTTAACTACTTCCTCTGTGCCAGATATTTTTATATGTTTTGATTATGTCCCCCATCCCTCCAATCACTTTTCCTTTAAGCTAAGCAATTCTAGATAGTCTAGCTTTTTTTTTAGAAGATTGGTGCTTGAACCCCCCCAAATGTTTTGTTTGCTCTCTTCTGCATTTGTTTCAGCTCTATTGTATTGCTTTTCAAATGTTGTGGCCAGAACTATATCCTCATATTCTAATGCTAATATATAGAACATGCTATGTTAGCAATTTATTAATAATCCATATGCTTTTTTTCAGAATTGTTACTCATTGAATCAATATCTTCATGTAGCTTATCATAGTATTTTCCACAGTTGGATTCAGAGAGCTGAAACTCCATCAGAATATAAGAGATTTTTTTGCCCCAGTGTGCATCATTTCCACTTTCTGATATTTAATTTGATGCCTGTGGCTGTATTTGTTAGTCTAAAACACAATTCTTGTGTAGGCAGTTCTATCCTAGTGAGAATTCATTTTGTTACAGGGCCTTTTTCAGACTTGCTCAGGTGGTGCATAAGACTTAGTACAATGACTTTGAGAAGTCATTCTTAGATATGGAAGCATGACCTGCAGTATTTTTTTATTTTGAAATAGCAGAATATAAATGTATTTATACATAAGAATTCTCAAAAATCTTTTTAGTAATTGAAATCCCTAAAAGAAAACTTAGATGCTTATAAATTATGTTGTGTTTTTAATTGTTTAATTATTTGCATTTGTTCCTTTTTAATTAGTTCTACTAATGAAAATATATATTTTATGATCCAGAAAGAAACCAGGAAGAACACTAAAACAGAGGAACAAAAATTACAATTCAAAGACATCTTCCATTTCTGAATGTGAAAATGACCATTATAGAAAAATGAAGCACCATCAAAAAGTTAAACCACATGTCAGCAGAGGCAGAAATTTAAAAGTAGCCCCTCACAAAAAATCAAGAAATGGGAATTCTAAAGTTAATCTGGTAACCCTTAGAGCTTCTTCACAAGAAGAGGAGGAGGAAGAGGAGGATGAACCTGAATCAGAATATGAAGTTGAAAGTTTTTTACCAGAAGAAGTAAACAAAGCTCCAGTGTTTGTTCCTAAAGGGCTTCGATCTCCAAATCCTGTTCCTGTGCACATTGAGGAAACAATGGAAGAGGTATGTCAGATAACCAAAACATGTACAATTAATACATCTCAGTAAGTCGTGGGTTCTCAAATCTTTTTGTGCCATAGACTCCTTTTAGAATCTGGTGAAACCTAGAAGACATTTCTCAGATAAATTTTAATTAGAGGTTAGTGAAAAAAAGTTTCTTTTTTTGCATACAAATTCACAGGCCCCCTGAGATTTATCCCAAAATTAAAGCTACCCATGGTACAGCTATCCTTGTTAAGAATCCTTGCGTTAGGTATATCTTAATGGTGCATTGTAAAACTATAATAATAATCTTGCCAATGCATTTTAATTAATCTATTGAAAGCAGTCTACATGTGAAAAATTAAGCTTAAAAATGTAATTTGTACAATAAACGTATTTTGAGTAAACTTACAATTTATATTTTAGGTTTTGCACCTTTTTAATATATAACATAGCATATAAAAGAAAATCAATTAGATTCTCTTTGGACAGTTAAAATAATAGTATTTTTCTACCTTGCCCTCCATGATAGTTGGAGATATATGAGAATGTTGCAGATGAACCATGTATCTCCCATGATCTAAACCTATCTGTTCAACCTGTGATGCAAGATGGTAGCAAACTGTATTTCTCACCAGTTGTAAGTATGCACTTTTTTATGATAAAATATAAATGTGTCTAAGAAAGAATGAGCAATACTGGTTATATTCCCATACTGACCACTCATTCAGCAACTATTCAAAGTTGCAACGGTGCTGAATGAATAATATTTATGACTGGTCCTCAAGGTTCTGGCCATCACAGCACTCACACCTGATCATGAATCGGGCACTTGGCAACTGGCTTATGCTTATGCAACATCCTGTAGTCATGTGGTTGTCATTTGCAACCTTCCCTGCCAGCTTTCCACAGGCAAAGCCAAGGACAAGTCACTCTGGTAAATTTCCCCGATCTTTGTGGGCTTGTGCTGCAGCAACCCCTCCCCTGCCTCCCCCAACTGACACATAGCCTGTGTTGGGCCTCCCAGGGCTTCCCTTGGCCTCCTCCAGCCCCCTTAGTCACCTCCCAACTCCATCCTATGGCATCTTTGTGTCCTAACCTGGCTGTTACCCACCACTTCCCTCTTAACAGCCTGCACATCCCAATTACTATTATAACTCAAGGTTTCCCTGCAGAAGAGTTGATCTACTGAAGACTTTGTAACAGTTTTTTATTGGAAGCAAGTAGTTCTCTTTCCTGTTTGACTTCCCATCTTCCAGTTGTAGCTGGCATTTACTTGCCATTATTGATTGATTGATTGACTGACTGAACTGAGCTCTTATACAGAAAGTAGAACTTCTATTCATTTTCCCAACATTAGTCAAATAATGGTCCTTAAAAGAGAGCAGATGATCGTGGATGACTACTAGTTTTGTAAGAGAAGTGATAGAGTGTTGGATTCATTCAGAGTCTCCAATTGCAGGTAGACCTTGGTTTGGCCTTGGTATTATTCTCTGTAAATAAACTATTGGTGAGAAATAATAAGATTATATTAATCTTACTTCTTATCAGTGTATTATGATAGTTTGCTGTTGAGCTCCAAATATGTATATCTGATTAATCCATTAATTAATGCCTGAATTTTGGGCAAAGTGGTAAACAATTTCTAAAACACCATGGTTTAATTGTAGAATTGTTTTAATACAATACTTGGGTGTTAAAGCAACTATATAACAACTGTAGAGCAACTGGCAGAAAGATATATGTGATTAAATTTAAATATTGTTAACTACAACTGATTTTTTTATATATGAGTAAGAATTTTATTGGTGATAAATCTTATATAGATTTATAGTAATGTAACTAAGTCATTCTCATTATATTTTTATTTGACATTAATATCACAAAATAAATCTGTTAAAGAATGGACAGTTTGTTTCTGAGCTAAAAGGACACAGTTTTAAGTGTAAAAATTTAGGATTTTTCCATTTATGCTAAATTAAGAATCAAAGTTGATTCATTAAATTTATTTTAAAATGTAGTTGAGAAATGTTGTAATTATTTCTTTTTTTTTCCTCCCAAAGAATATTATACAAGAAGAACAAATAAAAGGAACAGGTAAATAGTCCAGATTATTAAAAGTAAACAACTAACTTCACATCTGTGAAATAAGAACTGTAGCTTTTAGTTACATGGTGTGCATGCGTATGTGGAGGGAAGGAGAGGGAGAGGAGATTCCTAAATCATTCAATAAATTAATCATTAATCACTAAGGTTGTAACTATGTATATAAATTATCTGGGAATAAACATTAAAAATATAATATCTTCAATAATATAAATAAATATAATTTGTGTGTTGATTTCTAAGCATATTTATTTGGAAACTTACTTTAGGAGTAAATGATGGAAGTACTGAAGCAGCCATGACTTTGCTTGCTATGAGGGATCCAGTGTTTCAATTACGTATTGATACCCAAGGTATGGTCAGTATTATCATATAAAACAAGAGTGAATAATCTGTAGTCCAATGCTTTTTTTTAATTCCCAGAGCCAACATCTTATTATAAATTACAGCACAGAAGTAGTAAAAATTGCAAACAACTTTTGCAAAGTTTCTTAAAAAAGGCAGCTGGACCTTAATTAAGTTGTTACTGGAAATGTTTCACATATCTGAAAGGCTTTTTCAATCCATCTAAAAGTGAAAAAAATGGTCAAGAAATATGCACATTTCCTTTTGTTGAGAAGCTTACAAGCTTACAATGCAAGAATGTCTCAGTAAAGATGAACTGAATCTATCTGCTATCTTTTTGTATTCAGGAAGTGAATTACAGACAGTAGCCCCTTCAGCAAATGAACTGATTCATTCAAATAATACAAATAACGCAGAAGATAATAGCAATAAATCATCAGATTCCGAAGACTGCTGGGAAGAAAAGACAGTTATATTACTTCCAGACTCTTCAAAAACTGCACTGGTTTCCCCACACAACACAAATAAAACTACGACAGATTTAGAAGAATGTTCGCAGGAAACTAGAGGCTGCAGGTTTATGCTGCTATATTACTTTAAATATTTATTAGGAATCCTATTCATTTTTAGCTTATAAATATTATTTTGATGACATATTTCACTGTTGAACAAATTTCCCCATCTCTAATTTTTTTTCTGTCATCCCATGTAATAATTGATTTAAGTGCAATGAAAATGCAGAATTCTGCATTATTAATATTTTTATGTTAAACCCAGAAACATAAAGGTTGCTGCTCGATTAAAATGTGACTTTAAAACAGCACTATGACATTATGGGCATCATTCCTAAATAGTCAACATAGTGAACTGCCAACAGACTAATTGCCACATGAAACATCTAGAGGACAGTAATTTGCCTATCCTGTAATTACTAATATTGATTAGGATATTTTTTTCCATGTGTCATGTTCAGAGTGATAAATAGCTCAGCATCCAGCTTTTGTTCAGTTCATGTTCAAAGTTTCATATAATATGCCCAAGTGTCAAAACAATTTCCAAGTATTTCTCCCAAGGTTTTTCCCTTAGTGATAAATGCTTCACAAATCTGGATGACTTCTAGACAGCAATGAAGAGATACATTAAATTCTTAATTCTGAGATTCTGTAAGACAGATTTAGTAGTCCTAAAATTGTTTGCTGCCTCTTAAGAGTTGAAAACATGAGTAATACAGTACTTTTAATGGCATTTTACTTCTGTCTGCAGAACTGTATCTTTGTGTAAAAGAAATAAAAAACCCAGGGCAGCAAGATACAGATTCCCAAAACCCAAACCAAATCTTAACAGTGGCTTGATACTACTCAGAAATGCTTCTCAAAAATCTCAGAGTGTAAGTTCAGGTATGGAGGAACATAAAGAAATCCAAAATGGTAGGTTTTTGGACGTTTTACCATAGAAATGTTAGAAATAAAAGCTTATTGAATGTTTGTGCAAGTTATATATTTATGACTATCAACACAAGTGAGAAAGGGTGTTGTGTTTTTTAAATTATGAACTATGCATAGAAAATCCATTAAATTTTATACTGTTGAAATATTTCACATTTGTTCCTTGGATGTTAATAAATTAATGATAACGTCTAATTAGCTTATAGAACTAGGCAAAGTGTGTTTTTGTCCATCTCATCTGTATATGTTGTCCATGTCATCTAATACAAAATGTATTTTTTCTACCTTATCTAAATAGTAACAATAGCTTACAAACTTTTTCTGGGTATTTTAATATCTAAAGTAACAGATGAGAAAATGTCAGAAAGACCTACAGAAGAGCAGAAAGTTGAACTGAACCTCCAGGTGGATGAGCAGTTTACTAAAATCAGCACTGCAACAAAATATGATTTACATTCTGAAAGTGCTGGCTCCACCAGGCAGGAAAATAATATGGAAAGGTATATATCCCATTACAATTTTGTGTTATTTCTTAAGTGTTTTGTGCTATGTTTTGAAATATATAGTAAATTATGTTTTGTAAAACATGGATATCTGCATGGTATAACTCACCAAAATTACAGTACTAGGAATACTTTATAAATGATGCTTTTTCAGTCTTAATATTTAATTATTAATGCTCTTAATTTTATCCAAATTGCTTTTAATGCATGACAGTAATGAAGTATCTTCTTAAAAGATAATTGGAATTGATATTTCTCTTTATAAAGCACCATGTTCCTTGGCTAGCAACATTTCTTTAATTGTATGATGCCATTTTTATTCATTTTTGTACAAATGAATACTGTGTCTAGGCTAAAACTATGTTTATTTTTTGCAAAAGTGAACACCCAATAAAAGATATTTGTGAAATTGCATCCAAGTTAACAGCGTCAAAATGTTCTCAAGAATCAGTATCTTGTTTACCTGAAGTATCAGATAATCTCAGCATAAAGAATAATATCCATGCTTTTGGGTCTGCTGAACACCAGTTTTCCACAGCTGAAGTTGCAGAAGTAAGAACTTCTATTTAATGGAAATAGATACTTTTTGGAATGTAATATAATAAAAAAAGTATTACATATAAAGTTTTTTAAGTTCACAGCATATTCTGGTTAATTCTTTTGCAGTAATTGTGTGTATTTGTACTATTTGGACAGGCTTGCTAATATTACTATATTAATTATACAATTTTACTGCTTTTTCTTGTTATGTATCCTGTCCACTAATCTGTCTTTTTAATAAGCTTTACTTTAGCACTGGTTTAAGATTATAGTTGCATTTGCTTTGAAAAGACATGTCACTGTTTTTCCAAAAAATGTTTGGCCTGTTTGGCTCACCATTAATGAGAAAAGTGTTAGAGGAAAAAAGACATTAGTTCAACTCTGGAAGTTTAGATGAAGATACAGTAATTCGAAGTATTAAAATAATATTGTTTTTGAATTACTGCATATTATTTCTCTGAACAATTGCTGTGCTATAGTTGTTTCTAAATAAAAGGTAAAGGTTTCCCCTGCCAGTTGTGGCCGACTCTAAAGACAGTGCTCATCTCATTTCCTAGCCAAAGAGCCAATGTGTCCAAAGATGTTTCCGTGGTCCTGTGGCTGGTATGATTATAAACCGAGGTGCACAGACGCTGTTACCTTTCCCATTGAAGGCGATACCTATTTATCTACTTGCATTTTACATCCTTTCAAACTGCTAGGTTGGCAGGAGCTACGCAGACCACAGGAGCTCACCCTGTTACATGGTGGCTCTTGGGTCTCAAGCCGTTGACCTTCTGGCTGACAAGCCCAACATCTTAACTGCTTGTGTCACTGTGTGCCTGTTTCTAAGTAACTGAAATGCCAGTATGCTGTACTCCATTCTTGATTAGCAATATGAGTTTTCATTTACAAATTATTTCTATTGTGCTCTGACACTTGGCAGTTTTCTAATTTGTTCATGTTTTAGTAAGGGATTTTATCCTGATTTCCACTTTATTCTCCTTGAATTTCTGGGATAAGAGGAGCTTTCTGTGATTCCTAACAGCATGAATATGGTATGCAATAGCAATTCTGGGTACTACAATTATGTGACATGTTAGATATATTCAGTGTGATATTTCTATTCCTAGACTGAAGGAAACAAGAATGCCAGCATTTCAGCAGTGACAGAGATGATTGCAGGTATGAACTAATATTTAATTATTGATTTAAACACAATCTTTATTTTCAAGTTAATTTTTTTAAAGGAAAGAAATACAGTTATGGATAGTTATGGATCAGGTTTTGAGGTCATAAGCTTCATTAATAAATCTTGAACTTATGCATATAATTTATGGGTTAATTGGTTAATTAGTTAATAAGAATTTAAACATACTTGGAATCGTCCTGCCTGAAATAATTTATGGCTGGTTTTGGCTAATTTCACTGATCATATATGGAGTGGGATTATATCTCCTTACAATTAAGAAGTGGATAGCTGTTTTTAGAACTGTCATAAAAAGGCAGCATGTATTAATTTCAGATTTTGAAATCAATTCAAAATGTTTGTGTAATTTTGATTATTTTATACAGTGCATCCTATGTAAACAAGATACATATGAATTGATTTTCATTGAGGTGCAAACTTCAAATGACCAGGAAGAGTTTCAACATATGCAAAGATTTGAAATCAGAACTAGCTTTTCCAGAATCTTTATTGTGCTTCCATTCTTGAACATAGAAGATGTAAAGTATAAGTACTTTAATAAAATGGCAGTAAGTCAAGTTGGTGTACTGGTTAAGGTACCAGACTAAACATTGGGAGACTTTGAGTTCTAGTTTTATTTTAGGCACAAAGCCAGCACGGTGACCTTGGGCCAGTCACTCTCTCTTAGCCCCAGTAAAGTGGCAATGGAAAACCTTTTCTGAAAAACCTTACCAAGCAAAATGTAGGAATTTGTTCAGGCAGTCATCAGAAATCAACACTGACTAGGTAGGGTAAGTGGGTGGATAGGTAGGTAGGTAGGTGGGTGGATGGACGGATGGATGGATGGATGGATGCATTACACTGAATGCTTATTTATTCTGGGCAATCCTAAGCTTTTTTAAAATACTGTATTATTCT